>JAQQSW010007080.1:0-13790 GCA_028646575.1 Pseudocheirus occidentalis | reverse complement strand
CCCCCCCCCCCCACTTCTCTTGCTGTCCCAGATTGGAAGAATTTGGTGAGGTGTGCCTCTCCACCAATGAGAGAGGAAACAGTCGGGAAAGGGGACTTGACTAAGTTAAGTTATAAATTCTAGCCCTGTCTTTTGTAACTTGACTCTTCTCCATGATGAGTCATGGGGAAGACTGCCCTCTTCTCCCAGGGAAGAGAAAAACCCTTGTTCTTATCCTAAAAGATCTCTCTCTTTATTTTTTTCACTCAATTAAGGATGAAGGGTATTTTTCATCCCAAACAAATCCATCTTAGAATTTGTGATAGAGGAAAAAAAAAGAAATCGTGATAGAGGAGGAGAAAGTCAGGCATTACCTGCCATGCATTCTAGAGTTTTAGGGAGCAGATTTTAAGTGGTTCAGAGGAAGAATAAATAGGATCCCGTGGACTAGTATTATATAGTGCAAGGTATTCCAGGAAGGATGAAAAGGAATTCTGAAGATGTAAAGAAAAACAATCCTACAAAGAGGAATCCTATGAAGAGGAAAGGGGGAGCTGTCAGAAGACACCAAAGGCTCATGGCATCACTTATCTAGCATTGGAAGGAAACTGAGACAATCCAGTCTAATTTTATTTTACAATTGTGGAGGCAAAGGGAATCTCTCTCTCTCTCTCCCTCTACCTCTCTCTCTCTCCCTCTCTCTCTCTCTTTCTCTCTCTTTCTCTCTCTTTCTCTCTCCCTCTCTCTCTGTATATAAAATATATGTATATATTATATACATATATACATGCACACATATACACATATGGAATTAATTTTTTTTTTACATTTTGAATTCTGGGTTGACTCTCTCGCCCTTCCTAACCCTGCATTAGAGAAGGCCAACATTTAATATGTATGTGGAACCATACTTCCATTTATCAGCTCTTTCTCTGGAGGTGGATAGCATTTTTCTTCATAAGTCCTTCATAGTTGATTTGAATGATCATATTACTCAAAATATCATAATCCTTCACAGTTATTCAAACAATTTGCTGTTAGTACATCCAATGTTCTTTTAATTCTGCTCATTTCATTCTATATTATTTCATGCAAGCCTTTCTGTGTTTTTCTAAAACCAACCTGCTAATCTTTTTTTGTAGCAGAATAATATTCCAAATTAATTCATATTTTAATAAGATGTGTACAGAAGATGTAAGTGAGGTCAAGCAACTGAGGGTGAATAGAAAGGCGTAACATGACTGGACTGTGTGTGTATAAGCCATTGTCATGGACTGTGACAGGATCACGAAGCCGAGTCATCTGAGGCTAATAAGGAATTACAAAGACAAGATCCCCTGACAGCAAAAAAAGAACAGCAAAAGGAGTGCATGCTTATTTTTGTTTGCTTGCTAATTTATTTTTAAGTTATCTTTGGGGTGATTAGAAGTTGAAAAAAGTTTAGGACCACAGGACCAAGGCTCTAAGTAGATTGGATGGTGATAATGGATAACAATGAGAAGGCTAAACTCAAAGGCTAAACTAAAACTAAATTATAGATTTGACTGCATTTGAATTTAAGGGTGAAGGTGTCTCCTTAACTCATATTGGGTGGCAAAGGTGGGGTACAGTCTCCCTCTTCCCCAACTCAGGAGACCTAGATAAAACTGACATCAATATTTGGGCTTGTCATTCATTCTTTTCCATTCTAGGTGCAGGGAGGAGAGTCTTCCATCCTCCTAGGAACATGAACCACAGGAATCTGAGATTCTGTGGCCAGCTCAACAGTGATGACCCAAAGATCAAGAGTCCTATAACTCCAACCCAGCAAAAGCAGACACAGATGACTTTGGACTTGAACTTTGTAGGATACATGCTATATAGGAATGGAATTAAATAGTAAACCTTAACTCTCCTCATAAACTATGGTTATATAGAGAAGATTATGCTCCTGAGGGATTGGAGAAAATAGTTGTATGCTTGTTCATACAATATCTTTGAAGTGAATATCCATTGCAAAAGCTAATCTAATGTTAAGTGGTAAAATATACCTGGGTATTAGTCATTGAATCCCACGAAATGGGGGAACTTAGCCAGTGGAGACTTGAGCCAACAGCAAAGGAAGGAGATTCCTCAATTCCACTGCTAATTGTCATAAATGATTTGGAAGCACAATTCATCCTAACTAATCCACTGAAAAGTGGACAACGTTTCAAATAGAATTAATGTAACCGGATTGAAATATGGGGACTAATTAGCATGAAGAAGTTCTGTTAGTTGGCACCAAAATAGAACCATTTATTCAGCTAAATTCTTTTTTTTCTCCAGGGGAACAAGGACTAGCTTCATTCACCTGAGGGTTTTTGAATGGAAAACTCCTTCCAACATTGAAAAAGTGAATCCAAGATGTATTGCTGGGGTCCCAAAACAAAACAGATGTTTCTTTATGGAAACATATAAGCCCAATGTGCCTCCTTTGATTCTATGAAAACTTATGATATATTTCCTCTCTCTCTCTCTCTCTCTCTCTCTCTCTCTCTCTCTCTCTCTCACACACACACACACACACACACACACACACACACACATCTCCACCCCCACTCCTCATTTTAAAACTTTCTTCATATTATTATTCTATTATCCCTACTAAAATTTGTTCCCAGAGATTCTGGTAAAATTGATAACAATTTAATATCCTATTACATGCCTACCCATCTTCCATCTCAGTTTCTTTGGAAGACCATTCAGGGGCCATTGAATAGTCTTCTGTATTTTTTCATGGTAATGTGTAATGAGTTCACAATAATCTGGTATAATACATAAATGAATAAATAAATAAATGCCCCATCTGGCATACATATTTAAAATCAGCTCAATATCACAATACCTGTATGACATGGCCAGTGTCATCTCATGTTACAGATGAACACCTCAAATATAAGCCTTTTTTCATTGGCTTGTGACAGTATGTTCTTTGAAAAATTTAACAAAATTGTTGCCTTATGTTTTGAAATGATAATTGTTTCCCCTTGGACCTTTCCCTTATTACAAAGCGTGTGTGTGTGTGTGTGTGTGTGTGGTATAAACCTGCAATTTCACTAGTATAAGAATCTCCTAGTGAGGAAACTATCAATGAATTCAACAAATGTTCTCTAAAATCCATGATAACATGTCTATACAGCCTTGACCCTTATAGTTCAAAGATGATGACACTGAAAATGGATATTTATCCTACTATTTACCACATAACATGGTCTCTACAAAGAAAAATATCCAATCCAACAGAGCCAGCAAGGTCATCCTGTAGACGTCCTGTAGACGTTCACATTCCATGATGAAAGATTCCCAAATCTGTGTTGAGAGAACGGGGTGTGCTTCATCGTTACTTCTGTGGCACTGAGGTGGCAGAAAGCCATAATACTATAGTATATAATGTTGGATATGGAGTCAGGAAGAAGTGGGTTCAAATTCTGCCTCAGATGCTTAATAGGGCTGTGACCCTAGGTAAGTTACTTAATTTCTGTGGACCTCAATTTTCTCATCTGAAAAAAGAAGGAGGTTTGACTCAATAGCCTTTAAGGTTCCATCTACCTCTAAATCTGTGAGCTCATTATTCCAATTAATTTGGTATTGAGTACATTTTCATTATTATAGCCATCATGTATATTGTAATCTCAGCTGGGCTGATTTTATGTTACTTCAGTTAACTTCTTGTAACCTTAGTTTTCTTATCTGTAAAATGAGGGGTTAAGCTAAGATGACTTAGAAAGTTCCTTTATGACTTTAATCACAGGATTCTATGACCTAAATCTTTTCATGTTTCTCTCAATTCTTCATACTTGTTTCTTTTGGTTAGAGGAGGAAATGGAGACAGAGAAGAACAGAAAGGCATATTTAGTCCTATGGAAGTCAAGTGTGCAGAGTACCAAGAAAGAAGAGAGCATCAACAGCTCCCAGTGCTGCTCAGAGGTGAAGGAGAGTGAGCACAGAGAAAACACAATTGCTTTTTACAGCGAAGAGACACAACTTTGAAAGAGTGATTTTAATAGAACAATGGGGATAAAAGGCAGATTACAAAGTGCTTGTGAAGAGGATTGGTGGGTAGGAAAACAGACCATTAATTGCAAAAATAATATCAATTTATGTTCTTAGAAACTAAGCTCCTTGAGGTCAGGAACTACTTTAGGTTTTATTTTTTAATCTTCGTAGCTTAGTAGAGTGCTTCTTAACTGACTGAAGAGAATGCTTTATACCTGGAAAGATTTACATGAACTGATGTGGAGTGAAGCAAGCAGAACCAGGAGAATATTGTACACAGTAATAGCAGTATTGAGCTGTCAACGATGAATGACTTAGATCTTAGCAATACAATGATTCAAGACAAGTGCAAAAATATTACGATGAAAAATATCATCCAACTTGAGAGAAAAACTATGGAATCTGAATGCAGAACAAAGCATATTATTTTCTTTTTTTTTTGTGATTTTCCCCCCTTTTGTTTTGTTTCTTCTTTCACAACATGACTAATGTGGAGATATGTTTTATATGATTGCATATGTATTAACCTATATCAGATAGCTTGCTTTCTTGGGGGAGGGGAGAGATAGGAATAAAAATCTGGAACTCAAAATCTTTCAGAAAACAAATGTTGAAAATTATCCTCAAGTATAATTGGAAAAAATAAAATACTATTAAATTAAAAAGAGAATGCTTTATAATTACAGAGTGATTACTATGGATTTTGTTTGATTGCACTCTTTTGACACGTTAATCAGTCCAAGGGGAGAAAGAAACGAAACAGTAGCTCAAGAGTATGGCAAGGTCAAAAGCAAGGTTTTTATGGATAAGGGCACCTGAGAATAAAACCCTACATCCTGAGGCAGCCCACCCTACTTTTTGATACCTTGACAAATTTAGTTAATAGTCTGCCTCTCTGAAACTTCTAACAATTGTTCTTAGTCCTGCACACTGAAAATGGCCAAAATGAGTCTAATCACTGTTCTATGACAATCTTTGAAATACTTGATGACAGCCATAATAGCCACACATCCCCAAGTCTTTTCTTCTCCAGTTTCCGAGACAGATTGTCAGTTGAGGTCCAATTCCTTACTCGTGCTAGTTGTCTTCTTTTGGATGGTCTCCAGAATATCAACATTTTTTTTTTCTTAGATGTGGCATCCCAACCTGGTCAGTATTGCAGGTAAAGTCTGATTTCAATACATAGCAACAGAAATATCACGTTCTTTGTTTGGTCCTTATGGCTCTCTTAATGCATCTTTGGATAGCATTCTTTTTTTGCGGCTGCCATGCCCCACTGCTGACCTATATTGACTTTTCAACCCATTAAAACTTTCCAATCAGCTCCACAGGACTTTTGTCTAGCCTCATTGTCCCCATCCTGTACTTGTGAAGTGGATTTTATGAACCCATGTAAGTCACTACTCGACAGTATTGTCTTTGTTCTCGCAAGAGCACTGTATAATGCTAGATGCTCTCTCTTACCAGCAAGGAATCTGTGATTGATTCTGTCGGTAACTCTATCTTTAAATTTTTAAAATGAAAAAAAGTTTTCTTCCTACAAACTATAACAAAGTTCCATTGGTCAGCTATCCTGGACAACCAGTTGCAAGCAATTAAAGACTTCCTAGTTACTAGTTCTCTCTTCCCCAGGAGCTCCTTCCTCTCCTTTCAGGAGGACACTGGTCTTCCCTATAGCAAGACACTGATCAGATGGGCTTGCCTCATGACCCTAGTGAAATAACAAGCTGCAACTTATCAAATTGCTGGGGGACATACAAAGAGAAGTTGGAATGATTTTACTTGCTTTTCAGTGACTCAGAATCAAAAGTGAGGACTGAAGGGTGATACCAAAGCAGGTGTGTAGCAGACCCAATATGCTACTACTTAATACAAGAGATATGACTCAGCTGACCTAAAAGCCCCATGGGATCTCCATTCTTCCACCAGGAAATCTTAATCCTAGAAGAATTAACCTGCTCACCTTTGGCACTCTGTTCTGGCTCTGAGCTGTCCCAATTCTGAGATGAGAACAGGATGTTAGGGAAGTGAAAATTCATCTCAACCTACTCTTGCCAGCTGTCCCTCAATAATATCTACATATTTGACTTCTCATCTGGCCACTTACCCAGTTTCTTACTATTTTCCTTGCCAGCCGTGGTTGCCTTCCTCACCTTCTCCCTTTTGACTTCTTTCTCTGGCTCTGGAAATGGTAAGCAAATCAATACTACTAGAAAAGTTGTAACAATTGAATGACAATTCAGGGATCTATTCCCAATCCCCAGGACTCCACAGACAAAAACTCCTTCCTTGGCCAGAATCTCCTGACTAGAATATATGTTCCTGGAAGGCAGTAATTGTCTCATTTTTGTATTTTTATCCCTAGTACCAATCACAGTGCCTGGAACATAGTATTCTTTGATTCACTAAGAATCTGGTGAAAGACAATAGGAAACAAGGCAGCAAGTATCCACTTCCACACATGCTGAATTCACAAATTTCCTTGGCCAGTATAATCTATTTTTCTCTCCTTTATAAGCACCTTTTCTGTGAGATACCTTACCTTAAGCAAAGTGTCAAGTCCATTTTTCTTGCTCAGGACTGTATCAGAATTTAAGTGACATCTTCCAAAGTGGATGGATGAGTGAGTGTATTCCTGTAGCTTAAAAACAGATGAAACATTTGTTATGAAAGTGATTGTGAGGTAAATTTAGGGGGGGTACATTTTAAAAACCATAGCCATTGTTTAATAAAGAGCTCCTTTACTTAGTGAAAATGCCTTAAAAACAAGCCAACCCTGAGCTGTTTTACTCAAAATGAAATCTGCTGACTGGTCCCAGTTCAGTCTTTTGGTACAATTCAGTTGACATCTCTCCACATTCAGACAAATGCACATGACACAGGGAGAGAGGCCAACATAATTAAACATTGGCCCAGATCGTTTTCCTTAATTAGGTTTGAGTTTCTATAATGAAAATACCTGGAGACTTAGCTGACTTCAAAGTCCCATTAAAGCTGTGCTGTTCTTGTTGCTTTGAAAATTTGGGAGTTCAGGGCTGGCTGTCTCATACTCATTAATGATAATCATTATATGATATGCTTAAAAGTATCTTTGATCTCTGGATCTCAAAGCACTTCACTGAAGATATGCATTCTTGAAACCCCTGATGAGGAAAGTCCTCCTTGTTGATGGAAGTTCTGTGCTACAAATAGATACCTCGTTCAGTTTCAGTGGGAAATGATGGAGAGTGTTGGGGAAAATGTAATATTTACATATCATAGGCTACATTTCCCAGCCTTGGGAGATAACCTGGCCCAATGATAAGAGAAAAAGAATCAAGAAATAAGATAATTATGTGTCCAATGATCTAGCAAATAGAACTGAGAACTCTCATGGTGCTGTAGAGAGAATGCTTAATTTGGAGTCAAAGGACATGGGTTTGAATCCTACCTCTTTCTGCTTTCTACCTGTAGTAAGCTTGGGTGACTTACCTGTCTGGGCTTCATTTTCCTTATTTGCAAAATGAAGAGGTCAGACTTGAAGATTTTCTCGGTTACTTTCAGTTCCAAATCTCTCTCTCTCTCTCTCTCTCTCTCATACACACACACACACACACACACACACACACACACACACACACGGCAGGTGAAGAGAGTACTGAGTTTGAAGCAGAGATCTGAGTTCAAATCCTGCTTAAGATATGTGTGTGTGACCCTGGGCAAGTCACTTTATTTCAACCTTGGTAGCCTCCCCTGTAAAATGAGTGTAATAATAGCACCTAATTCCCTCAACTGTTCTGAAAATCAAATAAAGCGACACAGATAAACTTCTCTGCAAATCTCAAAGCAATATGTGACTGTTATTTTTTTAAGTCACAGATCAAATAATTGTATGTGTTCATAGCAGAAGCTGTCCACTTTTAAATTTCCTTCCTTTTGTCTTAACTCTGAAGCAAGGAGGAACGTGGACTTTCTTTATTTTTTTGCCTCCACAGTCAAGGGACGAGTTACTCAAAGAAGAGTAATGTAATTCGAACTTAAGAGTACATTGGTGTAGGTAAACGCTGGTGAAGAAATGCTCTCCATGGATGGAAGGGTTAGAACATTAGCAAGTATTTTTTATCAGAAGGAGGATTTAAACCTTGAACTTTCTGATTTCAGTGCTGACTTTCTATCCACAATGCTGTATAGTCTTTCTGAGAACCTAATCAGTCAATCAATATTTATCAGGCAACTACTTTTTGCCAGACATTGGGCAGCGTACTAAGCACTGTGATACGAAAAGAGGCAAGGCAGTGTGCCTCATGAAGCTTATATTGAAGACAGTTCCTGTGGGTGGGTTTGAAAATAAATGGACTTCCATTAGTTCACAAGCCACAATATTACATATCTACTTGGTAATAAGGTACGGGTGCTGTACCTCAATTTCTTTGCCACTTAAAGCTAACGTCACCATTAAGGTATAGATTAGTATGATTCATGATTCCTCTGTCTAACCAGAAGGAAATGGGAAGTGTCCAATTTTTCCTTCACTTTTAGCTCTGTGCTATGGGAAATGCACTGAATTTGGAATCAGAAAGACTGGGTTTGGAAGAGGACTCTCTCATTTGGTAACTTTGTTATCTTGAACTGGTCACTTCATCTCTCAAGGCTTGAATTTCATAATTTGTAAAAGAAGAGAGTTCAAATGGTTGACCTCTCATGTCCTCCCTGGCATGGGCTGCAGAAGACAACTTATACAGACTAGGGAGAACAGATTATTGAATTTTCTGTATGAGGATTTTCACCTTAAAATTAGCTAATACTACAAAACAGAGCTTGATTTATTATTTTATTGGTTTTCTAGACTTACAAAAATGATAGAGAAAATGCTGCTGGAGCAAATTAAGCTTAAAAAATGTTCTGCTCTTTAAGAGACGATCATTAAACATCTCCTAGCACACCTCTGCTTTCTGACCTAAAATTCTACCATCCCATAGAAAAGCATTGTGATACGGTGGAAGAAGAGTCGAGCTTGGAATTAGGAGACATGATGTCTCCCTTACTGGAAGCGTTCAAGATCAGTCTATGTGACCACTTGACTGCAATTTTATAAAAAGGATTTTTGGTCAGTTAAGGGCTCCTTCCAGGCTTCTGAAGTCCATTCCAGCTCTGATATTTAAAACCTCAGTGACCTTGAAGTCATTTCCCCTCTGTGGTTCCACTTTCCTCATCTGGATAATAAAAGGGTTGGATTTAATGATCCTCTCTTGTGATCATTCCTGCATAGGCATTCAGGTGTCAAACACTGGGAAATTTTAGCGACTCAAGATAAAGGAAAATCTGAAAATAAAAAGGGTCCAATTCTCTAGAAGAAGAGGCAGAGGCAGAGTTGCTCCAAGTACTCCCCATGGTGATGGGTATAGCAGCACTGGCTGTTTCAGAAGGAAGCAACTAGATACATTTAAGCAGTTGCCTTGGATAAATTAGATTCCATCTTTGAAGGCAAGGATTTTTGACCTTTTCTGAGTCGTGGTCCCCTTTGGCCATCTGGTAAAGCCAATGAACTCCTTTTTCCCCAGACTGTCTTCAAATGAATAAAATAAAATACATAATATTACTAAAGAATCCAAAGAGATTGAAATATAGTTATCCATTAAAAAAAAAAGTTCATGGACCCCAGTTAAGAAGCTCTGTTTCAAGGCATAGTTCTTTGCATGTAGTAGATGTACAAACAACCACAGATGACTTAGGTGCTCCTGCTGTCTTTGAACTCTGTTCTTTTCTGAAAAAAAAAATCAACCCCATAAAAAGGCAGTGAAAATGATTAGGAAGGGTTCTAACTATTCTAAAATTTGGTTTGATATTCTTTTCATAGGGAAGATTCATATTCTAATGGCAGTAGGACATGACCAAGCATACATTATTGGCCCATTAATGCACTTGGCTTTGGCCTTATGCCTCATAGGGCTCCAGAGGCCTGCATTAATGGCCCTGTAATACGACACACCCTATCGTGTCTTATTGCTTAATTGGACTCCAGACAAATTCGGTTAAACCACATATGCTGCTCTTTTATTGTGACAGCTAGGCCGTTTTTATTTCTTATGTTTGCCAGCATTTTTGGAGGTGTCTGAGTTCATCAAAATGCATCTCCTGAGAGCCTGGATTGTGGCTGTAGAGTGGAAGCTGGACCTCCCTTAGCTATTTGCTTTCCAGATGCCAAATGGATCCTTGCCCGGCTGGGGGTTTGGGGGGGGAGCACATGATTTTTTGTGAGACACGGGCAGGACTGCAGTGAAATCTCAATGTCGTCAAGTTATGTTTATACAGGCAGTCAGTCATTTATTAAGATCTACTATGTGCCAGGAATTGTGCAGTGTGTGTCCAGGTGCACTGTACCATATGAGAGAGGAAAGGACCATGTTGACAGACTACAGTAAGGACATGAGCCCTGGATGCTAAGAATTCACTGTTGAAAATAAAGAGTTCCCTTTGACTGGGTATGATTAACATTTGCAAATGGAAAGAACCCCATGAAAGAGAAGAAAATAAAGCTTTCCGATTTCTGTTGAGGACATCTATCTTTCCTAGCATGCAGTTTCAGAATAGTGTCTAACAATTCACTCTCCCTCATTTCCCATCATTCAATTCATCAATCAACAAGCATTGATTAAGTTCTACTATGTTTGAAGAGCTGTGCTAGGTCGTCTATATACAAGGACAAAAATAAAACAATCACTGCCTTAAACAAGATCTCATTCTATTGAACAAGATTGCGTGTATTAAATCAGTTGCAAAATCTTTTATATGTCATGTATCCATCTTCTCTTGCCTCTCTCTCCTTCTCTATACTACCATGGCCATTACTCAGTTCACTCTGCACTATTACAAAAGTCCCCCAGTTGGCTTCCTCTCCAATCCACCTCTTGACATATTTGTGATTATTCCTGCATAAGCCCCATGACTGCATAGAAACATATCTGCTAAAATAATCTTTCTAAAATATAGGTCTGGCAAAATCATGCCCCACCTTCATTAAAGAAGCGTTAGTGATTTCTTCCTGCATTTATTCTCTTCCTTACACTCCTTGATAGACCAACACTGACCTCCCTTTTGTTCTTTGTATGTGATGCTCCATCTCTCACTCCCCATGCCTATGCACTGGTTGTCCCCTCTTTCCTACAAGGCTCTCCCTCCTCATCTCTACCTCAAGGTTTCCTTGGCTTCTTTCAAGACTCAGTGAAAATTCTACCTCCTGAAAGAAACCTTTCCTGGGCTTCTTCAATGTCATTTCCTCCCCTCTGAGAGGACCTTCAGTTTACTCTGCAAACATCTTGCCTGTGTTTTGTTGTTTGCACACTGTCTTCCCCATTAGCATGAGGAGGGGAGAGATCTTTGGGGAAAAGGATTGTTTTTAGCAAGGCACCTGGCATGTAATAAGTTAGCTTGTTGGCTGAATGACTTTTTGACTTTCCTAATATCTCATCCATCCCTCCAATTTAGCACTTTATATGGCACATAGTAAGAAGCATTTAATAAATGCTTTCTGAATTGATGATAAAGCATCAGTTCTTCTGCTTGTAATTTAAAACTCTTCACAAGGTGATTCCAACTTACCTGCTTAGTCTTAATTCACAATACCAATAGGCATGCCTTCTAAATCCAACCAAACAGATTTATTAGTCTTCCAAACTCAACATTCAATCTCTTTGCCTTTAATCAGGCTTTTTTCTATGCCTAGAATGCTCTCTTCATCTCTACTCTGTAGTTTCTTTAGCTTATTTCACGACTTATATCATGTACCACCTCTTACTGGAAACCTCCCTTAGTCCTTCACTCTCTTCCACTCAAATGTTCTTATATCTGCTTATCTATTTAAATATTTTTACCTCTAAGTAAAATGTAAGTTTCTTGAAGGCAGGCATAATTTTTCATTTTCTTTGTATTTCCAGCCCTTAGTATATGATACTAAGTTAATAGTAGTTTAATAATAGTTAATAAATA
The DNA here is from genome assembly GCA_028646575.1 of Pseudocheirus occidentalis. Lineage (NCBI taxonomy): Eukaryota > Metazoa > Chordata > Mammalia > Diprotodontia > Pseudocheiridae > Pseudocheirus > Pseudocheirus occidentalis. The sequence continues at coordinate 1,829 of JAQQSW010007080.1, read as the reverse complement.
CTAATTTATTATAATTTATTAATAATAAATAACAATAATAGTTAATAAACAGTTAATGACTGTTTATTGAATGGGATGTAATTGGACTGGATTGAATAAGTCCACAAATGTAACATGTTTTTCTACTTGTGGCTTTGTTAGGTTGGGTAGTGTTGTCACTTTCCAGAGCAGACATAAACAATCATTTTTCTTTATCATAATACTGGATTTTTCAAGCACGTAGGTAGTGTTATAGAAAGAATGCTGGCCTTGGAGTCAAAAAGACCTGAATTCTAATCTAGATGCAGACAACTTGCTAACAGTGTGGTCTTAGGTTGGTCACTTAACCTATGTTTACTCCAGTTTCCTTATCTGAAAAATGGGCGTAATGATAGCATCTATCTTTCTAGGTTGCTACGAGGATTAACTGAGATGCTATTTATAAAGAACTTAGCCTAGTGCCCAGCACATGGTAAGTGCTCTGTAAGTGTTAGCTAATTGTTATTGTTATGACTTAAGAGCAAAGAAAGCAAGAATATCAGGCATAGAAAACAAAAGATAGGCATAGGAGAATCTTGGGAAAGTGGCGATCAGGCTTTTTGCTCAGGCTTTTTGTAGATTCATAGAGTTGGAATGGACCTCAGAAGCCACCTAATTCAACATGCAGCTGGATAAAAGCATTCTGTACAACATTCTTGTTAGGTGATCATTTGGTCTTTATTTGAAATTAAAAAGTTTTTACTTAAATTTGACCAAAATTTGTCCTTTTACAGCTTCTGCCCACAAAGTCCTAGGTTATCTCCCCTTCCCCCAGTTTAATAGAATAAGTAAAATCCTAAGTTTAACCCAAAACTGAATAATATTGACAAATAATAACATGCCCCTCACCAATTCTCTCCTTTCCTAACTTTCCCATTACTGTTGGTAACATCCTCCCAGTCACTCAAGCTCAAAACCTAAGGTGTCACCCTTGAGCACTCACTCCTTATCTCTCACCTTCCACATCTCATGTTTCTAGTCCTGCTATTTCTACCTCCGTAATATTTCTTGTATCTATTCCCTTCTCTCCTCTGACACTGCCACCACCTGGAGACAGGCCCTTGAACTATTGCAATAGGCTATTGCTCTGTCTCTCTGCCTCTCCCTACTCCAGTCTAGCTTCTACTCAGCTATCGAATTGAAATCCACAAAGCACAGGTCTGACCACATCACTCTGTCATATTAAATAAACTCTAGGGCTCCCTCTCACCTCCAAAATAAAATATAATATCCTCTGTTCAGTTTCTAAAGCCCTTCAAAACTTGCTCCCTTTTTTCCTTTCCATTCTTCTTACACTGTATTCCCCTTATATAAACTCTAATTTAGTGACATTAGCCTACTCATTGTTGCTCCCACAAGAAACCTCATCTCTTGACTTTGGATATTTTTATTGGTTTCTCTCCAAGCGTGGAACTCTCTTCCTCTACATGTTTTCCTTGTGTCTTCCTTCACTTCCTTCATTGTCATCTAAAGTTATGCTCTCTATAAGTTCTCCTTAATCATTTTATGAGATTGTCCCTAATTTATTTTATATTATCTTATTTCTCCATAATTGTCTGCATGTTGTCACCCCCATTAGACTATAAAATCCTTGAGAGAAAGAACTATTTTTTTACCTGTGCGTGTATGTGTGTGTGTGTCCCTACTACTTGTATAGTGCCTGACTCATAACAAGCATTTAAATGCTTGTTGACTGACTGACTCTACCACATCATAGTATTCCACTATTTGAAAACAGTTTCTCTCTCTCTCTCTCTTTCTCTCTCTCTCTCTCTCTCTCTCTTTCTCTCCCTCTCTCTCTCTCTCTCTTT
>JAQQSW010007079.1:0-13790 GCA_028646575.1 Pseudocheirus occidentalis | reverse complement strand
CATATATATGTATGTATAGGAGGGTATATATGTACATAAATATATATGTGAATGTGTAGATAGATAGATAGATAGATAGATAGATAGATAGATAGATAGACAGACAGATAGGGCACAGGATGAAGTAAATATGAAGGGATGATATCTAAAAAATAAAATTAAGAGGTGAGAGAAGAATATATTGGAAGAAGGAGAAAGGGAGAGATAGAATGGGATAAATGATCTCATCATATAAAAGACGCAAGAGAAAACTGTTACAATGGAGGGGAAGAGCAGGAAGGTGAAAGGGAATGAGTCAAGCTTATTCACATTGGATTTGGCTTAAGGAGGGAATAACATACACAGTCAATTGGGTATCTTATCCTATAGGAAAGTAGGGGGAAACGGGATAAGAGAGTGATGATAGCAAGGAGGGCAGATATTGTGGGGAGGTTCGTTAGGTGCAAACACTTTTGCAAAGGGACAGGGTCAAAGTAGAAAATAGAATAATTGCAGGGCAGGATTGGATGGAGGGAAATAGTCTTTCACAATATAATTACTATGGAAATGTTTTGCATAACTACATATGTACAACCTACATTGAATTGCTTGTCTCCCCAATGGGGGTGAGTGAGGAGGGGAAAGAATCTGGAAATCAAAGTTAAAAACAAATATTAAAAACAATTTCCCATGGATCTGGGAATTAAGATATGCAGACACTGGGGTGTAGAAATCCATCTTACCCTACTAGAAAGTTAAGTGGAAATGGAGGAGGATATAAGAGAGAACAGATTGGAGGGAAGGGTGTTCAGTAGACTGGCTCTCTAGGGGAAAGACGGAGAAAATTTGTAACTTGAAATCTTGTGGAAATGAATGTTGAAAACTAAAAATAAATTTAAAAAAAGAATTTGAGTTATGAGCCTTAAGGATATCAGTAGTTTGCCTCTTTTAAAATCATCATTATAATTGCCCTCTTTGTCTTCATCATTGTCACAATCATCAACATAATATATTTTAATAAATGGTCTGGCTCCCCACTTCTACATCCTTTTATTCCTCCACTGTTGAAGAAATCAAACACCTTTTATAAGCATAGCATGACCTCAGGTATGAAGACTCATTTTATCTCCAGTATTGTCAGTTTTGTGACTGAGCTTGCTCTTTATTTGTAGAAGAGTCCTAATAATTGCATCTATTATCTGTCTTTTATAACTGAATGCCTCTTGTATCCTGTAACAACTTCCTGACTTTTGCTTCAATTCCTAAATAACTACTTACCACCATCACCACCACCACCACCACCACCACTCATCTAGGACTGTGCCTCAGCCTATTCTAGAGCAAGGGTTCTTAACTACATTTGTGTCATGGTCTACTTTGGCAGTCTTCTTAGAATAATGTTTTTAAATACATAGAATAAAATACTTAGGAAACCAATTAAATTTAAATACAATTATCAAAATATTTTTAAGGAGTTCACAGACCTTAGGTTAGGAACAGGTTCAAGAATTTCCTGAGGTATAGAGTCCTGAAACTCAGTCTTGCTCTTTGGTCTTCACTATTCTTATATTCCCTTTATAGAGCCTGATACAGGATTGTCATTATCACCCTAGGGGCAAAGAAAAGAACACAGATGCACAGGGAAAGATAGCCAGGAGCAATTTATCATTAGAACCACATTGCTTCACCATTAAGCAAATTCACTTAACTCTCTTTCCACAACAATCAACTCTATATTTGCAACGTTTAATGGATCAGCCATGGCAATCTTTAATCCAGGAATTCTGACCGTCTTTGTTTTATTCTGTTGCCTAAAGAAAATTGCAGTGTGAAAGAAGCTTGAACTTTTTCCAGGCTATTGGTAATAGATATTGTCTTGCTGACCCTACAGCTCAACACTCCTACCTCCTCAATCATGGAAACATCTGCCTACCAACATATCCTCAGCACCACTTTCCAAGACACTTAACTGCTTCTTACTGCTTGTCCTCTTTAATGCCTACCAGTTGACTACTTAGGTCTTCACCCCATTACTTGCTGCTAAATTCCCTTAACGTGTCACATCCCATATTCATCCATATTTTCAACTGTTATCCACTTTCTTTATCATCTGTTTGTATATCTTCAGTACATAGCAGGGTACAAGGTACATAATGAGTACTTGTTAAATACTTTTTCATTCATTCATTTATGACATATTATGGGTAGGATTTTATGAGATTTTCATATTAGAAATTGTCATAGTTGAAACAGAGTTTTGGTGAATGCCCACATATCAAACTAGTTGCTTTCCCTTGTTAACTCATTAACTTTTTGACTGCATCTTCTCCACTCACATAATTATCACTTTCTCTAATCTTTACATAGATTATTACAATCTTTATTGCACATTATTACATAGATTATTATAACAGCCTCCTAATTTATTTCCTACCTCAAGTTTCTCCAGACTTTAATCCATCCTATACACTGTTGAAGTTCTGACCATGCTAGTGTGTAGAGTGACCCTCTATTGTCTCGAAAATAAAATATATACTCCTCTGTTTAGCCTTGAAAGTCCTACACAACCTGACCCCAACCTAACTTTCCAGTCTCATTGGACATTGTTCTTCCTCCCACATCCTTTAAACCATCTTACCTGGCCATCTCTGTCCCTCACAGGACATTTATTTCATATCCCATCTTGGTGCCTTTTCGTTGATCATCCCCCATGACTTGCAGTACAATCTATTGTTACCCTCGCCTTAGAATCCCTCTCTTCCTTTAAGATATAAGCTCTTTTGTTGTTCAGTCATTTAATTGTGTCCAACTCTTTGTGACCCCATTTGGGGCTTTCTTGGCAAAGATACTGAAGTGGTTTGTGATTTCCTTCTCCAGCTCATTTTACAGATGAAGAAACTGAGGCAAACAGAGTAAAGTGATTTGGTCAGGGTCATATAACTAGGAAGTATCTGAGGCCAGATTTGAATTCAGGAAGATGAATCTTCCTGACTCTAGTCCTGGCACTCTATCTAGCTGCCCCAAGACATAAGCTCAGATACATTCTTTTGCATGGAATCTTTGATGATCTCCCAACTGCAAATGCCCTCCTTCCCAACCTACCTTATATTTAACTACTTTGAATGTATTTGTATTTATTCAATCTATACTGATGTTGTATATATCTGTATGTACACTTGTTGTCTTCTTTGGAATGTAAGTTTCTTGTGAATAAAGATTATTACATTCTTTGTACTTGTATCTTTTATCATCTGGCACAGTTCCTGATACATATCAGGCAATTAATAATTTTTTTTATCAGTAGAAGTTTATGCCCCCTATGGTCAATAAGCAAGAATTGCTGTAGGTACACACATCTTTCTTAGCAATATTCTTTTCATTTAGTTCAGGAATTCTTAACATTTGGACCCCTTTGGTGAAACCTATGGACCTTTTTTAAAGGAATGTTTTTAAATTAATTGAAGGCAGTGCTAAATTTCAGTTTGAGGTTAGTAAAAATAAAGATTTATTTTTTCGACCCAAATAATTCACAGATCCTCTGAAACTCTATCCACAATCCATGGATGGTGATTTAGAAAGTTATCTGATGAAATTAAAATGATGCTGTATAATTTCATAATTGATTTTTCTCTGTAACTGAACCTATTCCCCATTTTGTGAAACATCCTTCTCTCAGTTAAATTTTAAAATGAGGCCAAGGCTGATGTGGCATAAAGGGGTGGTTGAGAGGGAATGATGTGATCACCTCTAGTCCTCTCAGGCATTTGCTTGCTCATCAGTTCAAACTGGGACCTCTGTTTTAAGGGAATGTAGGTGGCAAAGTGGATAGAGCATCAGTCCTGGAGTCAGGAAAACCTGAGTTTAAATCCAGCCTCAGATATTTCCTATGTGAACCTGGGCAAGTCACTTACCCCTATTTGCCTCAGTTTCTTCATCTGTAAAATGAGTTGGACGAGGAAGTGGCAAACCATTCCAGTATCTTTGCCAAGCAAACCCCAAAAGGGTTCATAAAGAGACAGGACTGAAATGATTAAACAACAAATTCTGTTTTATTGTCTGAAAAAAAATGATTTTAGACTGAGCTCCTCCTCTGAACTCAATTCTTCCCTTGTCTGTCCTTGTGAAATTAGGAGCAGTTTGATCTCCCCCAAGGGGATGACTAACCTACTCACCAGGATGTCCTGATTTAGGTGGTTCTGATTTTCTACTCAACATTACTAGAAGTGGTCAAAGCCCCCAAATCAATGAACATTTCTTACTTGATGGAGGAGTATGATCATCCACATCTAAAAACCAACCCACTTTTCCCAATTGTGTCCAAATTGTGACAGTTCCCAAATCACCCGGAGTTCTTCCTTTCCTGCATCTGAATAAAGTGGGGTTTTTTTCTGCATATGATCATGGTGGCTAAAGGGGGCAATTTGACTCACTTTATTAACAGATACTCATTATTGCTTATAAACTGATATCTTTCTCAGAAATATCCCTCAGTTTCTCTCTTATTTGCATTTTATGCCCCATGTATCAAAATGTTACATCTCTTCAAGGGCAAACACATGTCTGGCCACTTGGTGATTTGTAGTATCTTCTCTGGCCACCTGACAAATCAAAGTCACCCTCTTCACTGTCAACTCTTCCTATCATCTGCAAAATGCTTTGGAGATGGAGTGTGGTGTGCCTCAGTATCACTCTACTTAGGGAATGGGAGAGAGCTAATTTTTAGTAATAGTGAAATGCTTTTTTTAAATTTGTGTGCAGTGTATCTTCACCAACAATATTATTTCTCTTTGCTTAGTATTGTATCACCTCCTGTTATAAAATTGTACTTGGGTAGGGGAGAGATGAGAGGTTTTTCTGAGGCTAGGACTATGTATTTTCACACACAAAAAAGTATCAAAGTATCTGAAACAGGTGATAGAAGAATTAAGGAAATGACTAAAATTTAAATGGTGCCTGACCATCCTCTCATCCTAGTTACTAGTATATCCCTCCCATTTCCTCTTCCCCGATAACTTTGTATCTGTTTTGCACTTATATCGGTTCTTGTTATTTACCCCATATTCTATGTGTTTTTACATATACATACATATGTACATATATATCCATCTGTCTATAGAGATACGTCATGTATATAATGTTATTCCTATCCATTGCTACTTCATGTTGATCTATATCAAGCCTTCTCATCTCTTTCAGGTTACTTAATATACTAGCATTCATCTGGACTGTGCCAGGAGGAGAAGGTTTGTAGGGTGAAAGGAAATTAGTCTTGAAGTCATATCTCAACTCTTCTACTTCCCATTTGGGGGACATTGAGGTTAGGTGACTTGCCCAGGGGTATGAAGCTAGGATAATCAGAGGGAAAACTTGAATTCAGCTCTTCCTGACTCCAAGATCAATTGGTTATTCGTTGTGCTACATTGCCTTTCAATCTTGATACACTCTCTTAATTAAATCTCTTTGCCTTTAGACATTTTACTGACCTTACCCAATAGTCATCAGGTAGTTTTATACCCTATCACTGAAAGGCTGAAATAGATAACTATTTACTTTTTAATTTTAAGTAAATGAGGGAGCAACAACATAATGTAGTGAACAGAGAGACAGGGTTCAAATGCTGCCTCTTGACTCTTAACAGATGTGTGAACCTAGGAAAGGGCCTCAACCTTTCATTGGTCTAGAGAATTCTTGAAAAGACTATGAGTTGTAGAGCAGCTCCTAATCTGATTTAGCAGAGGAATTTCCTCCTAATCATTTCTTGTAACAATGAAGTGACAGTTCTATTTTTAAAAAATCATATCATATTACATTATATTATTATCACAAAATTATATTATTGCATTAAAATATTAATAGATTAACTCTTTAAGTTCTTCCTTCTCCAGGATATGTAATAGTACTGCTACTATTTGTTGTTATTCAAGGACAGTAACCTTATTTTTAAACACAACCTCTTCCCCTATTTATTACCCAGGATACCAAAGCAATTTCCATAATCTGATTTTTTTTTTGGTCAGAGAAACTGCTACACAGCTAACATTTATTAATAAAAAATAAATCAAACAGCAAAATAGAATGTACTAGAAACAGAATGTGAAATCCACGGTCGAAAACACGACTACAGCTCCCCTCTGTAAGTGCTAATCACACTACATGAAAGCAAGAAAAGACACAGCTGGACACAGAAGAAATTGATGAAGACATTTAAATCCAAGTCAGTCTTTGGGACTGAGCTACCAAAAAGCAGAGCAGGATGGGAGTACAAATGGAAAACAATGCCAGGGCAAGTGCCCCAGCTTAACTCTTTCTCATCAAAGCCACCTACTACAGTGAAGAAAAAAGATAAAGGTTGTTTTTTACTTTGCTTTTCCCCTCATCATGATATCCTTCAATGGAAGTCATTCACCCACTCTCTGACCTACTTTAATGTAGTCTTGTCTCAAGAGGCTTCTCTCTAGTGACTGTGAAGTTGAGGTGTAAGACAGTGAGATGGGCATTGAAGTTCTGCCATATGCTTCAACATATGTACACGAATTGAATTGATATCAACATAAGGATACTCAATTTATCTACAATATATCATTTCCCATAAACCTTTCAAAATAAGTCCAGAATGTGTGTATGTATATAATTATATGCATGCATATGCATTGATGTTCATATATATGCATATAGATCTTCTTTCCCATATGTATGTGTACACGCAAACATTAAGATTTCTTCACCCCAGGCTTAAATTGCTGAAAGATGCTTGCCAGCCAAACTTCTAGGATTTGAAAAGAGGAGTCTGCCATTGCAGTTTGATTTTTTTCCTGTATGGTCTGAACTTCTAACACAGAGAAGCATATTATGCTTTATAATGTTTTATGGATTTGTGAATTTGCTAACTAGTATTTATACTTAAATGCCCCAGTGATCTATAGTCTTGCTGTGTGAGTGAGATTAAAGTCACTAATTTAAGAGAGACAGTCTGACACAATGGATAGAGAGCCAAATTCAAGCCAGATTGACTTGAGACTTCTGCCTGCCTGTGAAATTTAGTGGTTCTATGATCCTGCAAAAGTCATTGAAATTGTTGATGTTTTAGACAGATGTGATGAAAGGTTGCCCATCTGCACTGGTGAAAGTGATTACTTTCCCAGAGTTCCTTCTACTGATTAAGTGATAGTTTCATATAAAAATAAAATAATAATTTTAATTATTATTATTATGGTAATAAGAGTCTAGCATTTATATAGTGTTTTAAGGTTTGCAAAGCAATTAGCATATATTTCATTTGAGTTTAACAACAAACCTGTGAGTTGGGTGCTATAGTATTAATTTTTTTTTCCAGCACAGGACTCGAGCTATTCATTGGCTACCCCTTGTTTTCATTATATGACCAGCCCTTTATAATCATACTTGTCCCAACAACACTTTTATAGTGCTTCTATTTTACAAATCATCTTTGTTGATAGGTCCACCACAAATACCTCCATTTGCAATTTGGGTAACCTGCAATTTTAATGATTCAGAAATTATACCGTGTTTGTATGTCTATAATCTTAATTTTAAAAATTAGGAAACTGAGGTTGAGAAAAGTTGCATTACTTGCCCAATAACACATATCTAGGGAGTGAATGGGGAAGGATTTTAATTTAGATCTTCATAACTGCAAGTCTAGCCTACATACTATGATACCTAGATGCAGTTACTAGCTGAAAGTTGCCATTTCAATGTAAGAAGAAGAGGGGCAGCTAGGTAGTGCAGTGAACAGAGTACCAGCCCTTAAGTCAGTAGGACCTGAGTTCAAATCCAGCCTCAGTCACTTGACACACTTACTAGCTCTTAATTTTGGGCAAGTCATTTGATCACAATTCCCTTGCCTTACCCCTCCAAAATAAAAGAGAACAAAACTTACTTCCCTTATAAAAGAAGCACATTGAGTCTCTCCCCTCATCCCAGAAAAAATGTAAGGTAGGACATGGGTAAGAACCATGCTGCAGGTTGGGCAGGCATATATGAATCATACCTAGTGGAGGAACTATCCACCTCAGTGAAATCACAGACCCATCATAGTATAATTGAATGGCTCCTTTATCATCTGTCTGTCCTTTGCCCTCTATTACTCATGGTTGCCAATGGACCATCATGGGATTTAGAAGTAGAAGGGATTTGGAGGGTCATCTAGACAAACCTCTTCATTTTAAAAATGAGGAAACTAAGTCATCCAGAGGCAAACTAATTTGTCCAAAGTGACACAGGTAATTGGAAGAGTGGAGATTTAAATCTAGAACTTCTTTTTTTTTAAATTTTTTTTCTTTTTGCTTTTTGGAGGGCAGTTGGGGTTAAGTGACTTGCCCAAGGTCACACGGCTAGTTTTTTTTGTGTGTGTTAAGTGTCTGAGGCCGGATTTGAACTCAGGTACTCCTGACTCCAGGGCCGGTGCTCTATTCACTGCGCCACCTAGCCACCCCTAAATCTAGAACTTCTGACTCCAAATTCTAAAGCAAAATATACCAACCCCTTCTCCTCATTATTTCCAACCACTAAGACCTGGATGATAGACATAGCTCAGATTTTAGGTTAAGGATAACCTACATACACTTTTTGCCTGTGCTTTCAGATTCTGTGAGAAAGGATGGGGGGAAAGGAGATGTCTATCTACTAATAAATGGCAAAAACAAGTCATGACAAATGAAAGTAGTGTCATATCATTGTGCTGTGATAAGCAATGACTAAGATGTATAGGAAGACTTAGATGAAATGGTGCAAAATGAAATAAGCAGAACCAGGAAAACAATATAAACAATGACAACAACAGTGCAATTGAAAGAAAAATAACAAAGCAGTCAAAATTATATCTTGCAAATTTATAATGACTAAGTGTGACTCTAAAGTAAGGATAGTAGAAAACACTTCACCTTCCTTTGAGGAGGTGAAGACTATGAATGTGGAACATTGCAATTAATGTCATTCTTGTTTTTTTGTATTTTGATGAGTTATGCTAATGCTCTTTTTTTCCTTTTTGATTCTTTGTTTTATGAGATGGTTCTCAAATGGGGAATGGTGAGAGATAAAATGGGAAACAAAGGTGATACAAAAACCAAAGATAACATTCAAAATTTATTTAAAAATAAAACAAAAAGCAGTGGAGTGACCTCACTTTTAGGCTCGTACTCACAAATGCCAACGAAGAAAGAAATATCATATTTATTATCAAATATTCATAACAAATTTTATGGCAGCAAAATAAACTGGAAGCAAATTAATTTTGGATCCATTTTTAAAAGGACTAAAAATTGTTGTATATGAATGTTTTGAATTATTACTCTGTGATAAAAAATGGTGACCATGGAGAATTCAGAGAAACAGGTTAAGACTAGTACGAAGTGATGTATAGTGAAAGCATCAGAATGAAGGAAATAATGTACAAATTGACCATAACTCAAAATAACACTTAATAGCTAGCATTTATATGGCACTTTAATGTATATAAAATGCATTACAGTATCATCTCATTTGATTTGAATTATTATGATTTAGAATGTATAATCTTAGTCCTGTAGAAATGATAAGGAAACATATCTTTCTTCTTTCAATAAAGAGTTAAAGATCTTGGATATGGAATGAGGTACATATTCTCTGTATACTCTGTCAAAAGCAGTTGCTTTTTTTGGCCAAAACCTGATCACTGACATGTTTTACTTTGTTTTAAGGAGGTAATAACATGTGGCAGTCAAGAGGGATGAATGTTTTATTTTTGGGGTAGGCAAATGGGGATAAGTGACTTGCACAGAGTCACACAACTGTTAAGTGTCTGAAACCAGATTTATATTCAGGTCCTCCTGTATCCAGGGCTGGTGTTTTGTCCACTGTACCACCCACCTATCCCTGAAATTACTGTTTTAAAGCAAAAGGCAAATATTAATTTAAGAAAACTTTTTTTTAATGTAGGAGAAAAGGAGAGGGAGGGAGAAGTGGAGGGATGAGGAAGGAAGGAATGAAAAGAAAGAAGGAGGAAAGAGGAGAGGGGAAAGAGAAAGAAGGAGGGGAAAGAAATGAGAGTGAGAGAGTGAGAGAGAGAGACAGAGAGAGAGAGAGAGAGAGAGAGAGAAAGAGAGAGAGAATAAGTTACAAATCTAGAGATGAAAAGGACCTCAGAGGTGATATCATTTGACAGATACAGAATATGGAATCTGAGATAAGCCCAGAGAGGTTCAATGACTTGGTTGAAGTCACAAAGGTTTTCTTTATCGGAAGCCAGGTCCTCTAAATAAATCTTCTTTCCATTATAAGAACCAACCATATTCCTTTACACTTTGCTGAAGGTCTCCCTGTTTTGTCAGGTTAATGGTCTATCAGCTTCTCTTTGAGTCATCTGAATTGGAACAGGACAAGACTTCAGAGAGCATCTTGTCTAATGCCTTCATTTTACAGAAAAGGAAATTGAGGCACAGGGAGAATAAGTGACTTTCTGTAAAGCCAAGCACATGCAGCTTTTCAGAGGATTCCTGCTGTGAAGAGTTTCGAGGTTCTGTTTACAGAATAGCAGTATAGCAAACTTTCTATTTATTTGGTAAAAAACAAAATTAAGGCAAAATGTCCACAGAAATCAAAGTACAACATTCACAATGTTATAATTTAACAACTTATCACTAAAATGGTCATATAGTTTTCACCAAAGTGGTCACATAGTTTTAAGCAAAAGATAACATTCATTTAGTAACACAATCATTTAGTAAGTCCTTAATTCAATCATCCTTAAGGAGGCAGGCCTCCTTAATTAACACAAAGTGCAAAGGTCAAAGTCCTCCACTCCTAGGTCACATTGTCTTAATCTCTTCAATCAAGAAGTCCTCTTTCTTCTTATTTGGAGAAGTCTTTAACTCAATCGTCTAAATATAAAGGTCAGAGTTCTCCACCCCTTGGCCACAGTAAGTCATGATTTTCTCAGTTGGCATTCAATACCCAAGAAGAGATCTTTTTATCTTGACTCAAGGTTGGCTCTCAGCTTCCATGGTTCCTTTTCCATGGTCCCAATTCCTGCCTGAATCTATCCAACTGCCGCTTGGGTTCAAAGGCAGACAGCTCTCAATTCTTTGTCCAGCTTCTTGTGTAGTTCCTGTTTCATATTGAAGCTCACAGTGTCTGGTCAAACTCAGGTCCTTCATAGTTTCTGTTCCTGGGAAGACAAAGCTTAACAAAGCCACAATAACATTCATACACATTGCTGGCATCCTTATCAATTCACTTTCTGCCTGTGAAATCAACACAGACCCACCCACAAAGACTGAAGAATCAACATACATCATCAATATAGTCCCTGGACCTCTGAAAACACAGCAAGACCCTCCTCCAGAATTTCTGTAAACATAAAACAAGAAAAATGCTCTTTCAGGGCAGCAAGGTCCCAGGGCTTCTGTAACAACATTCTCTATCAACAGAGGAATCTGATAAACTAACATCAAAACAGACAAAGTACCACTTTCACAGCCATGCTTCTTCCCAGTTCTCCTCTCTTCTCATTTCTCAGTTCTTCTCAGTTCTCAGTTCTTTTCTCTCTCTATAGCAGTAGCAGATCAGCCTCTAGATGCTCATTCCCAGAAGGTCTGTCCACTCTCAGCTTGGGCTTTTCCTTATATATGGTATTAGCTCCTCCCTGTTCTGCTCCTTCCTGTTATGTCAACAAGTCCATCCCACTGTGGGATTCACAAGTTCTGGGTCTTAATCCTTGACACAATCATGAACTTGGAACAAGGTGATGAGTACCTGTTTGATTGCAAATGCAAAGGACAGGAAGGTCTTCAAACTCCCATTCCCATTACACTTCCCCAAGGTCTCACAAATAACAAATACCCCAAGTGGGATTTTAACCCAGGTGGTCTCATTCCAGAGCCAGTATGAAATTTCCCCTATACCACAGTCTACCACCCAAAGTCAAGAGGAATCAGAGAAGGTCTCTTCTGCAAATGAATCATTCAATTAAGAAGCATTAATTAAACACTTGTTATATACAAAGTACTGAGATAGTTACTAGGAGTATAAAATACAGAAATGAATTTTCTGAAGAGAACTGTCTTTCCACTCCAGTCACACTGGCTGAGTGTACCCTCACCTGAGATTTTTCCTTTTCACTGTTAAGAATGCAAGCAGGTATCAGCTATTTCTGTCATTGCCAAGCTATGAGGTAGGCTGCCAGCAACATAATGTTCATTTAATGAAATAAGAAGTCACAGAAAGAGAGGCCTTAAAATGTCCTTGTATCCTTCCTCCAGACACAGATGACAATTACTCAATATATTGACTCTGTAACTACTGAAGTTCATTATAAGAGCGTTAGTGTCAGGGAACAGAAGAATAAGAAAGGACCACCTTATCAAGAAGAAAGGAGAAGCAAGAGCATTGCTAAGGGCTTGGAAAGGATGCGAAATGACAGATTTAAAACTGGAGGATCCCTATGTTGGCAGGCATTTAATCCAAAGCAAGCTCAGCTGTACACATGTTTTAGCATATGGCAAATTTCCAGTCTCTTCTCTCCTGATATTATTCTTCATCCTAAGAGTCACTGAGGGGCTCTTTTGCAGAAGGATGCTCTATTAAAATGGGTCAGGGACTTGGTGGCCCAGAATCAATCCACTGTTAGCATGGGGAAAGCAAACTCTGTAAATAATAAGAACAAATGCCTTCCATTACCTATAGATTGTTTGGGGCAATTTTAAAAATATTTTTTTCAAAAGCATATTTTATATTGTAAGACTATCATTAGTCTATATAATACATGCCTCAATGCTACAATGAGATCTTTTGTAGTAGGAAATATGTATCTGTCTATCTATATATCTTATTAGAATTAAAAAGCAACACTTATTACTGGCTAAATTCATATATAACACAATGTAGGTTGGTGATGGGTGGGAGGGATATATGAAGTACAGCCCATATTTAGACCAATATAATATTACATTTTCCCCTTTTTTCTGCACTGGTTTATGGAGGCAGAGCACTTGATCTAGCTGCTAGATCATATTATCTTTATAAAAATTACATCATCAAATTATATACGTGTTAGTCATAGCACATCTGAAATTTGTTTACCAGCTGTGGTCAGGATTATGATTTTTACACACAGCCAAGGCCTTGCTCAGGCCACAGAGTAAACAGATCTTAACATATGAATCCTGTGTGAGGAGTGTAATTTAGAATTTTACAGAACACCATTTCTTGACTAAAGGAATTGAATTAATTGCTTGTTTAAATGCATTTTTGGTTCCATCCGGAGTTTTGTCTACCAGAGTGAAGCAAATGGCAGTTTGAGCAATGAAATAAGGAGCATGTAAACAAACAAACAACAGTAACAACAAAAAAGAATGAGCAAATTGGCATTCACCATGCAAAATCCCACAGAAAACCTGGTCTAGTTATCATAGCCTTACTAAGTGAAGCAAGTGTCTGGAATTCTCTTCCCTAGAGGGCATTCAAAAGGTCAGAACAATACCTGGTTCTCTCATATGCTGTGTGTCTGGACTTTGTTATCCTAGGAGAGGTAAAATGTCT
Organism: Pseudocheirus occidentalis; assembly: GCA_028646575.1. Lineage (NCBI taxonomy): Eukaryota > Metazoa > Chordata > Mammalia > Diprotodontia > Pseudocheiridae > Pseudocheirus > Pseudocheirus occidentalis. The sequence goes on along the minus strand of JAQQSW010007079.1, from coordinate 275 downwards.
TTGTGGCAGAACAAGCTAAAAGGAATTCAGCTTGAAATCTGCAGACCATATCACAATACTGTTCGTCCAGAGTGGATGTTGATTTGGCTTCTTATCTTGTTCCACACCTCAACAGAACTCAGCCAAGTATTGATTTTCAAGGGAGCTTTGCCCTGAGATTGCCACATTCTATGGATGAAACCAGAGGAAGCACCTGCCCCTAGCCTCCTACACACAGCATCTTTGACAACATGTGAAATGTGCCTTTAAAAGTAAGGAACCCCACTTTAGTAAGT
>JAQQSW010007078.1:0-13790 GCA_028646575.1 Pseudocheirus occidentalis | reverse complement strand
CCTTTTCCATGTAGAGGAAGGGCTTTTCACGGGAAGAAATTCCCTTCCATGTTTCAATGAACCAGGAAAGAATAGCATCCTTTCCTTGATCAAGAGAATGACATTGAAGGACAGTAAATGAACAAATGTGTCTTCTTTGAAATGCATGTACACACTTTTCTCCTTTTCCGGGTGGACAAGGGTATTTTCGAGTGAAAAAATGCCTCCCCGCTCTAGTAATTCCATGGTTGTGTCGTTAACTGCTTTCCTGTTCATGCCTCTTTTTCCTGAAGGGCTGTACAGGTCGGGCATTGAGAAAATGTGCATTCTTTGCAATGTCTGCCCACACTTTGTGTTCTTTTCCAGGAAGACCAAGGGATTTTCAACTGAAACAAAGCCGTCCTCCTCCTAGCACTATCATTAAGGAATGCATTGTGTCCCAAAATCTGATTGTTGTTTCCATTGAAGAGGGGTGGACGTCCATGATAAGGCATGAAGAAATTGCCATTTTTTTTTCAAGAAAGCGGTACTCTTCATGTCTTTTCCTAGGTACTGTAAGTGATTTTTACATGGAAGAACGTGTCTCCTTCTCTAGTAGAAGAATGATGGCATGGTTCTGCCTTAATTGTATGATTCTAGGCTGATCAAAAGAGGTTCCCCAGGTAGGATAAAGTTCCTCACAGGATTATTAAATGCATAGATTGATGATTCCTTCCTTCTTTGTTTTTCCTATACTTATCATAATTTTGAGGCAGGTCAGAATTTGATAATATGTGTATTCTATGCATTGTCTGGCCCCATACTGTGGCCTTTTCCCCTTAAAGGAATGGCTTTCCACATGAAGGAAGTCCTTTCCATGACTCGCTGTTCCTTGAATTGTAACCTCTGTTGGCTTGATTTTAGCTAAACAGAAGGGCATTGAAGGTCAGGAAATGAAGAAATGTGTCTTCCTTGCAAAGTCTGTACACACATTGTGTCCTTTTCATGCATGAAAACCCAGGTGTTTTCAAGTGTAGAAAATTTCTCTCTTCTTGTAGTAGCATCAGGATAGAGCTTTGCATTACTTTTCTGATTCTAGATGCATGCGAACATGTTTTCCAGGCAGAATAAATACCTCCAATGACTATGGCATGGATATATGGAGAATTCCTTCCTTCTTTGTTGATCCTAGTATAATCAGAAGGGAGGGGAGGTAAGGAAATGATAGTACATACGTGCTGTGCAATGTCTGGCCCCAATTTATGGCTTTTAACATGTCGAGGAAGGTCTTTTAGCCTGAAGAAACTCCCTTACGTGTCTCGCTGAACTATGAAAGGATACCGTCCCCCTCACGGTGGATTGTAGTTTAGGAGAAGGGCATTAAAGGTCAGGAAATGAAGAAATGCATCTTCATGGCAGTGCTTTACACACTTTTTGTCGTTTTATACGTAGACAAATATATTTTCAACAGAAAAAATTGTCTTTCTTTTCTAGTAGTAGCATTAGGAGATGGATTTATATTATTTATCTGATTCTACACTGAAGAGAAAATGTTAGCCAGTCAGGATAAGGTCCCTCCAATGAGTATTAGATGCATAGACATATGATTCCTAACTTCTTTGTTGCTGCTACTTTTACGTGAATGGGAGTGCAGGTCAAGAATGGATAAAATGTGTATTCTATACGTTCTCTGGCCCAACGTTGAGGCCTTTTCCTTGTAGAGGATGGGCTTCTCACCTGAACAAAGACCTTTCAACGACTCGCTGAACCATGAATGGTGCTATCCTCCTTTTGTTTGTTTCTAGCTTGCGAGAAGATCATTGAAGGTCAGGAAACAAAGAAATGTTTCTTCTTTGCACGGTCTGTAAACACGTTTTATCCTTTTCAAGGATGCCAAATTGTTTTCAACAGGAGAAAGGGTGTCTCTTTTCTAGTAGTAGCATTAGGAGATGGCTATGCCTTATTTGTCTGATTCTAGACTGATCCAAAGATGTTCGCCAAGCAAAATAAAGTCCCTCCAATGATTATTGGATGCCTACATGTATGATTCCACCCTTCTTTGTTGATCATCCTATTACCAGAAGTGGAGTGCAGGTAAAGAAATGACATAATGTGTATGTTGTACAATGTCTGGCCCGACTTGCTGGCCTTTTCCATGTAGAGGAAGGGCTTTTCTCCGGAAGAAAGTCCATTCCATGTTTCGCTGAAGCAGTAAAGGATAGAATCCTTTCCTTGATTAGGAGAAGGATATTGAAGGACAGTAAATGAACAAATGTATCTTCTTTGAAATGCATGTACACACTTTTCTCCTTTTCCGGGTGGACAAGGGTATTTTCGAGTGAAGAAAGTGCCTACCCACTCTATTAGTTCCATGGTTGTGTCGTTAACTGCTTTGCTGTTCATGCCTCTTTTGCCTGAAGGGCTGTACAGGTCGGGCATTGAGAAAATGTCCATTCCTTGCAATGTCTGCCCACACATTGTGTCCTTTTCCAAGTAGACCAAGGGATTTTCAGCTGAAACAAAGCTCTCCTTCTCCTAGCACTATCATTAAGGAATGCATTGTGTCCCAAAATCTGATTGTTGTTTCCATTGAAGAGGAGCAGACATCCACGATAAGGCATGAAGAAATTGCCTTTTTTTTTTTTCAAGGAAGCGGCACTCTTCATGTCTTTTCCTAGGTAATGTAAGTGATTTTTACACGGAAAGACATGTCTCATTTGTCTAGTAGAAACATGAGGGGATGGTTTTGCCTTAATTGTATGAGTCTAGGCTGATCAAAAGAGGTTCCCCAGGTACGATAAAGTTCCTCACGGGATTATTAGATGCATAGATTGATGATTCCTTCCTTCTTTCTTTTTCTATACTCATCATAATTTTAAGGTAGGTCAGGATTTGATAAAATGTGTATTCTGTGCGTTGTCTGGCCCTATACTGTTGCCTTTTCCCTTTAGAGGAAGGGCTTTTCACATGAAAAAAGTCCTTTCCATGACTCGCTGTACCTTGAATTGTTGTACCCTCTGTTGGGCTGATTTTAGCTTAGCAGAGTGGCATTTAAGGTCAGGAAATGAAGAAATGTGTCTCCTATGCAAGGACAGTATAAATATAATGTCCTTTTCATGTATACCCAGGTATTTTCAAATGAAGAAAGTTTCTCTCTTCTCCAGTAGTAGCATCTGGAGAGAGGTTTGCATTACTTCTCTGATTCTAGAATGATCCGAAGATGCCCTCCAGCAGAATAAAGTCCCTCCAATGACTACTACATGCATAGATGGAGGATTCCTTCCTTCTTTGTTGATCCTCGTATCACCAGAAGGGTAGGTGAGTTAAGGAATTGACAGCATGTGCATGCTGTATAATTTCTGGCCCCAATTTATGGCCTTTTCCCTGTAGAGGAAGGGGTTTTCACCTAAAGAAAGTCCCTTCCATGTCTCGCTGAACCATGAAAGGATAGTGTCATCCTCATAGTTGATTCTAGCTTAGGATAAGAGCATTAAAGGTCAGGAAATGAAGAAATGTATCTTCTTTGCACAGTCTGTAAACACGTTTTATCCTTTTCTTGGATACCAAATTATTTTCAACAGGAGAAAGGGTGTCTCTTTTCTAGTAGTAGCATAAGGAAATGGCTATGCATTATTTTTCTGATTCTAGACTGGTCAGAAGATGTTCTCCAGGCAGAATAAAGTCCCTCCAATGACTATTAGATGCCTAGATGTATGATTCCTTCCTTCTTTGTTGATTGTCGTATCACCCGAAGGGGAGTGCAAGTAAAGAAATTATATAAGGAGTAAGTTTTACAATGTCTGGCCCAGATTGGTGGCCTTTTCATTCCAGAGGAAAGGCTTTTCACCTGAAGAAAGGCCCTTCCATGTCTCGCTGAAACAGAAAAGTATAGTATCCTTTTCTTTATTAGGAGAAAGGCATTGAAGATCAGGAAGTGAAGAAACATGTCTTCTTTTCAATGCCTGTACACACTTTTTGTCCATTTCCAGGTGGACAATGCTATTTTAAGTGAAGAAACTGCCTCCCTGCTCTAGTAGTTCCATGGTTATCTCGTTACCTGCTTTCCTATTCATGCCACTTTTGCCTGAAAAGTTATACAAGTCGGGCATTGAGAAAATGTGCATTCTTTGCAATACCTCCCCACCCTTTGTGTCCTTTTCCAGCTTGAGTTAGGGATTTTCAGCCGAAACAAATCTTTCCTTCTCCTTGCACTATCATTAAGGGATGCATTGTGTCCCAAAATCTGATCGTTGTCTCCATTGAAGAAGAATGGATGTCCAGGACAAGGCATGAAGAAATTGCCATTTTTGTTCAATGAACAGGTACCTTTCATGTTTTTTCCTAGGTAATTCAAGTGATTTTTAAACTGAAGAAGGCTTCTCACTTTTCCAGTAGAAGCATGAGTGAATGGTTTTGCCTTAATAATCTGTCTCTAAGCTGATCAAAAGGTGTTCCCCAGGTAGGATAAAGTTCCTCCCAGGACTATTAGATGCATAGACTGTTGATTCCTTCCTTCATTGCTGTTCCAAAATTTACCATAATTTTCAGGCAGGTCAGGATTGATACAATGTGTAATCTATGATTGTCTTGCCCCCACATTGTGGCCTTTTCCCATTAGAGGAAGGTATTTTCACGTAAAAAAAGTCCTTTCCATAACCCGCTGCACCTTGAATTGTACCATCTGTTGGGTTGATTTTAGCTTACCAGAAGGGCATTGAAGGTCAGGAAATGAAGAAATGTGTCTTCTTTGCAAGGTCTGTACACACATTCTGTCCTTTTCATGCATATGCGGGTATTTCCAAGTGTAGGAATTTTCTCTCTTTTCTAGTAGTAGCATCAGGAGAGAGCTTTGCATTACTTGTCTGATTCTAGACTCATATGAAGATGTGTTCCAGGCAGAATAAATCCCTCCAATGACTATTGCATGCATATATGGAGAATTCCTTCCTTCTTTGTTGATCCTAGTATAATCAGAAGGGGAGGGGAGTTAAGGAAATTATAATATGTATGTGCTGTGCAATGTCTGGCCCAAATTTATGGCTCTTTCCTTGTAGAGGAAGGTCTTTTCACCTGAAGAATGTTCCTTACATGTCTCGCTGAACTATGAAAGGATACTGTGCCCCTCATGGTGGACTGTTGCTTAGGAGAAGGGCATTAAACGTCAGGAAATGAAGAAATGCATCTTCTTTCAAATGCTTTACACACTTTTTGTCGGTTTCCAGGTAGACAAAGATATTTTCAACTGAAAAAATTGCCTTTCTTTTCTAGTAGTTTGCCAGTCAGGATAAGGTCCCTCCAACGAGTATTAGATGCATAGACATATGATTCCTAACTTCTTTGTTGCTGCTAGTTTTTTTGAATGGGATTGCAGGTCAAGAATGGATAAAATGTGTATTCTATACATTGTCTGGCCCAACATTAAGGCCTTTTCCTTGGAGAGGATGGGCTTCTCACCTGAACAAAGTCCTTTCAACGACTCGCTGAACCATGAATGGTGCTATCCTCCTTTTGTTTGTTTCTAACTTGGAAGAAGATCATTGAAGGTCAGGAAACAAAGAAATGTATCTTCTTTGCACGGTCTGCAAACACGTTTTATCCTTTTCAAGGATACCAAATTGTTTTCAACAGGAGAAAGGGAGTCTCTTTTCTAGTAGTAGCATTAGGAGATGGCTATGCATTATTTGTCTGATTCTAGACTCATCAGAAGATGTTCGCCAGGCAGAATAAAGTCCCTCCAATGATTATTAGATGCCTTGATGTATGATTCCACCCTCCTTTGTTGATCATCCTATTACCAGAAGTGGAGTGCAGGTAAAGAAATGACATAATGTGTATGTTGTACAATGTCTAGCCCAACTTGGTGGCCTTTTCCATGTAGAGGAAGGGCTTTTCACGGGAAGAAGCTCCCTTCCATGTTTCTCTGAACCAGGAAAGGATAGAATCCTTTCCTTGATCAGAAGAAGGGCATTGAAGGACATTAAATGAACAAATGTGTCTTCTTTGAAATGCATGTACACACTTTTCTCTTTTTCCAGGTGGACAAGGGTATTTTCGAGTGAAGAAAGTGCCTCACCGCTCTAGTAGTTCCATGGTTGTGTCGTTAACTGCTTTCCTGTTCATGCCTCTTTTGCCTGAAGGGCTGTACAGGTCGGGTATTGAGAAAATGTGCATACTTTGCAATGTCTGCCCACACTTTGTGTCCTTATCCAGGTAGACCAAGGGATTTTCAACCGAAACAAAGCTCTCCTTCTCCTTGCACTATCATTAAGGGATGCATTGTGTCCCAAAATCTGATCGTTGTCTCCATTGAAGAAGAATGGATTTCCAGGACAAGGCATGACAAAATTGCCATTTTTATTCAAGGTAGGGGTACCCTTCATGTCTTTTTCTAGGTAATGCAAGTGATTTTTAAACTGAAGAACGTGTCTCACTTGTCTAGTAGAAGCATGAGTGGATGGTTTTGCCTTAATTATCTGTCTCTAGGCTGATCAAAAGATGTTCCCCAGGTAGTATAAAGTTCCTCCCAGGACTATTAGATGCATAGATTGTTGATCCCTTCCTTCTTTGTTGTTCCAAAATTTACCATTATTTTCGGGCAGGTCAGGATTGATACAATGTGTAATCTATGCGGTGCCTTGCCCCCACATTGTGTCCTTTTCCCATTCGACGAAGGGATTTTCACGTAAAGAAAGTCCTTTCCATGACTCTCTGTACCTTGAATTGTACCCCTTGTTGGCTTGATTTTAGCTTAGCAGAAGGGCATTGAAGCTCAGGAAATGAAGAAATGTGTCTTCTTTGAAAGGTCTGTACACACATTCTGTCCTTTTCATGCATATCCAGGTGTTTTCAAGTGTAGAAAGTTTCTCTCTTTTCCAGTAGTAGCATCAGTAGAGAGCTTTGCATTACTTGTCTGATTATAGACTCATCCGAAGATGTTTTCCAGGCAGAATAAATTCCTTTAATGACTATTGCAAGCATATATGGAGAATTCCTTCCTTCTTTGTTGATCCTAGTATAATCAGAAGGGAGGGGAGGTAAGGAAATGATAGTACGTATGTGCTGTGCAATATCTGGCCCCAATTTATGGCTTTTTCCTTGTAGGGGAAGGTCTTTTCACCTGAAGAAAGTCCCTTACGTGTCTCGCTGAACTATGAAAGGATACGGTGCCCCTCATGATGGATTGTAGTTTAGGAGAAGGGCATTAAAGGTCAGGAAATGAAGAAATGCGTCTTCTTTGCAATGCTTTACACACTTTTTGTCGTTTTCCAGGTAGACAAAGATATATTCAACTGAAAAAATTGTCTTTCTTTTCTAGTAGTAGAATTAGGAGATGGATTTACATTATTTATGTGATTCTACACTGATGAGAAAATGTTAGCCAGTCAGGATAACGTCCCTCCAACTTGTATTAGATACATAGACATATGATTCCTAACTTCTTTGTTGCTTCTAATTTTACGTGAATGGGAGTGCATGTCAAGAATGGATAAAATGTGTATTCTATATGTAGTCTGACCCAACATTAAGGCCTTTTCTTTGTAGAGGATGGGCTTCTCACCTGAACAAAGTCCTTTCAATGACTCGCTGAACCATGAATGGTGGTATCCTCTTTTTGTTTGTTTCTAACTTAGGAGAAGATCATTGAAGGTCAGGAAACAAAGAAATATATCTTCTTTGCACGGTCTGTAAACACGTTTTATCCTTTTCAAGGATACCAAATTGATTTCAACAGGAGAAAGGGTGTCTCTTTTCGAGCAGTAGCATTAGGAGATGGCTATGCATTATTTGTCAGATTCTAGACTGATCAGAAGATGTTGGCCAGGCAGAATAAAGTCCCTCCAATGATTATTAAATGCCTAGATGTGTGATTCCACCCTTCTTTGTTGATCATCCTATTACCAGAAGTGGATTGCAGGTAAAGAAATGACATAATGTGTATGTTGTACAATGTCTGGCCCGACTTGATGACCTTTTGCATGTAGAGCAAGGGCTTTTCATCTGAAGAAAGTCCCTTCCATGTTTCGCTGAACCAGGAAAGGATAGAATCCTTTCTTTGATTATGTGAATGGCATTGAGGTTCAGAAAATGAAGAAATGTGTCTTCTTTGAAATGCCTCTACTCATTTTTCGTCCTTTTCCAGGGAGACAAAGATATTTTCAACTGAAGATTCTCTTTTCTACTAGTAGCATGAGCAGATGGCTTTCATTTATTTGTCTAGTTCTGGACTGATCAGAATATGTTCGCCAGGCAGAATATGGTACCTTGTATGAATATTAGATGCATAGATGTATGATTCTTTCCTTCTTTGTTGATCCTAGTATTGCCAGAAGGGGACAGCAGGTATTGAAATGATAAAATGTGTGTTCTATGCCTTGCCTGGCCCCAAATTGTGGCCTTTTCCCTGTAGCGGAAGGTCTTTTCACCTGAAGAAAGTACCTTTCATGTCCCGTTCAACCATGAAAGGACAGTGTCCTCCTCTTGCTTAATTATAACTCAGGAGAAGGGCATTGAGAGTCAGGAAATGAAGAAATATGTCTTCTTTGCAAAGCCTTTACACACGTTTTGTTGTTTTCCAAGTAGACAAAGATATTTTCAACTGAAGAAATCATCTTTCTTTTCTAGGAGTAGCATTAGTTGATGAATTTGCATAATTTGGCTGATTCTAGACTGATCACAAAATGTTAGCCAGGCAGGAAACAGTCCCTCCAACGAGTATTAGACGCATAGACGTATTATTCCTAACTTCTTTTTTGCTGCTACTTTTAAGTGAATGGGAGTGCAGGTCAGGAATTGATGAAATGTGTATTCTATGTGTTGTCTGGCCACACACTGTGGCCTTTTCCCTTTAGGGGTAGTGCTTTTCACGTGAAGAAAGACCTTTCCATGACTGGCTGTACCTTGAATTGTTGTAGCCTCCGTTGGATTGATTTTAGCTTACCAGAAGGGCATTGAAGCTCAGGAAATTAAGAAATGTGTCTTCCTTGCAAGGTATGTACATACTTTCTATCCTTTTCATTTATACCCAGGTATTTTCCAGTGTAGAAAGTTTCTCTCTTTTCTAGTAGTCGAGTCACGAGAGAGCTTTGCATTACTTCTCTGATTCTAGACTGATCCGAAGATGTTCCTCAGGCAGAAGAAAGACCCTCCAATGACTATTACATGCATAGATGGAAGATTCGTTCCTTCTTTGTTGATCCTACAGTTACCAGAACGGTAATGGAGGTAAGGAAATGATCACATGTGTATGCTGTGCAATGTCTGGCCCCAATTCATATCCTTTTCCTTGCAGAGGAAGGGCTTTTCTCCTGAAGAAAGTCCCTTCCATGTCTTGCTCAACCATGAAAGGATGGTATGCTCCTCTTCTTTGATTCTAGCTTAAGATAAAGGCATTGAGGGTCAGGAAATTAAGAAATGTATCTTCTTTGCAAATCCTGCACATGCTTTTTGTCCTTTTCCAGGTAGACAAAGATATTTTCAACTGAACAAAGTGGCTCTCTTTGTTAAAATGTGTGTTCTATGCCTTCTCTGGACCCACATTGTGGCCTTTTCCCTGTAGTGGAAGGTCTTTTCACCTGAAGAAAGTTCCTTAGATGTCTCGTTCAATCATGAAAGGATCCTCCTCCTGCTTGATTCTAGCTTAGGAGAAGGACATTGAAGTTCAGGAAATGAACAAATGTATCTTCTTTGAAATGCCTGTTCTCAGTTTTGTCCTTTTCCAGGTGGACCAGGGTACTTTCGAGTGAAGAAAGTGCCTCCCCTCTCTAGTAGTTCCATGGTTGTCTCGTTAACTGTTTTCCTGTTCATGCCTCCTTTGCCTGAAGGACTGTACAGGTTGGGCATTGAGAAAATGTGCATTCTTTGCAATGTCTGCCCACATTTTGTGTCCTTTTCCAGGTAGACCAAGGGATTTTCAACTGAAACAAAGCTCTCCTTCTCCTAGCACTATCATTAAGGGATGAATTGTGTCCCAAAATCTGATCATTGTTTCCATTGAAGAGGAGTGGACGTCCACGATAAGGCATGAAGATATTGCGATTTTTTTTCAAGGAAGCGGTACTCTTCATGTCCTTTCCTATGTAATGTAAGTGATTTTTAAACTGAAGAACGTGTCTCACTGGTCTAGTAGTAGCATGAGGGGATGTTTTTGTCTTAATTGTCTGACTCTAGGCTGATCAAAAGATGTTCCCCAGGCAGAATAAAGTTCCTCACAGGGCTATTAGATGCACAGATTGAAGATTCCTTGCTTCTTTGTTGTTCCTATAGTTACCATAATTTTAAGACAGGTCAGGATTTGATAAAATGTGTATTCTATGCGTTGTCTGGCCCCTCATTGTGGCCTTTTCCCTGTAGCAGAAGGTCTTTTCACCTGAAGAAAGTCTCTTCCATGTCTTGCTCAACCATGAAAGGATAGTTCCTCCTCTTGCTAGATTCTAGCTTAGGAAAAGGGTATTGAAGGTCAGGATATGAACAAATGTGTCTTCTTTGCAAAGCTTTTACACGGTTTTTGTCATTTCCAGGTAGACAAAGATATTTTCAACTGAAGAAATTATCTTTCTTTTCTAGTAATAGCATTAGGAAATGGATTTGCATTATTTGTCTGATTCTAGACTGATCACAAAATGTTAGCGAGGCAGCATACAATCTCTCCAACGAGTATTAGATGCAAAGACGTATTATTCCTAACTTCTTTGTTGCTGCTAGTTTTACGTGAATGAGAGCCCAGGTCACGAATTGATAAAATGCGTATTCTGTATATTGTCTGGTCCCACATTGTGGCTTTTTCCCTTTAGAGGAAGGGATTTTCACATGAAAAAGTCCTGTCCATGACTCACTGTACCTTGTATTGTACCCTCCATTGGGTTGATTTTAGCTTAGCAGAAGGGCATTGTAGGTCAGGAAATGAAAAATTGTGTCTTCTTTGCAAGGTATGTACACACATTCTGTCCTTTTCATGTATACCCAGGTATTTTCAAGTGTAGAAAGTTTCTCTCTTTTCCAGTAGTAGAATCAGGAGAGAGCTTTGCATTACTTGTCTGATTCTAGACTGATCCCAAGATGCCCTCCAAGCAGAATAAAGTCCCTCCAATGACTATTACATGAATAGATGGAGGATTCCTTCCTGGTTTGCTGATCCTAGTATTACGAGAAAGGGTGTGCAGATAAGGAAATGAGAAAACGTGTATGCTGTGCAATGTCTGAACACACTTTGTGGCTTTTTCCGTGTAGAGGAAGGCCTTTCACCTGCAAATAGTCCCTTCCATGTGTTGCTGAACAATGAAAGGTTGATATCTTCCTCTTGTTGATTCTAGCTTAGGAGAACCACATTGAATGTCAGGAAATGAAGAATTGTGTCTTCTTTGCAATGCCTGTACACACCTTTTTGTCCTTTTCCAGGTTGACAAATATATTTTCCACTGAAGAACGTGTCTCTCTTATCTAGTAGTAGTATGAGGAGATGGCTTTCCATTTTTGTCTGATTCTAGACCGATCCCAAAATGTTCGCCAGGCAGGATAAAGTCCCTCCTACGAGTATAAGATGCATAGATGTATGATTCCTTCTTTCTGTGTTGAGGATGTGTTTGCCTCTATGGTAGTGCAGGTCAGGAATGGATAATATGTGTATTATACGCGTTGTGTGGCCCCACATTGTGGGCTTTTCCCCATAGATGAAGGGCTTTTAACTAGAAGAAAATCCCTTCCATGTAGCGCTCAGCCATGAAAGGATGGTATCCTCTTCATTGATTCTAGCTTGGGAGAAGGGCATTGAAGGTCAGGAAATGAAGAAATGTGTCTTCTTTGCAAGGTCTGTACATTTTTTGTCCTTTTAAGTTATACCAGGGTATTTTCAAATGAAGAAAGTTTCTGTCTTTTCAAGTAGTAGCATGAAGAGATGGCTTTACATTTTTTGTCTGATTCTAAACTGATCAGACAATGTTCGCCAGACACATAAAAATCCCTCCAATGACTGTTAGATGAATAGATCGATGATTCCTTCCTTCTTTGTTGATCCCAGTCTTTCCAGAAACGGAGTGGAGGTAAGGAAATGAAAAAATGTGTTTGCAGTGCAATGTATGGCCCTACTTTCTTGACTTTTCCCTGAAGAAGAAAGGCTTTTCAAATGAAGAAAGTCCCTTCCATGTCTCGCTCAACCATGAAAGGATGGTATCCTCCTCTTGGTTGATTGCAGCTTAAGAGAATGGCATTGAAGGTCAGGAAATGAAGACATGTGTTTTCTTTTCAAAGTCTGTCCATACTTTTTGTCCTTTTCCATGTAGATAATGGAATTCTCAACTGTAGAAAGTGTCTGCCCGGTATAGTAATACTATGCACGGGTCATTTCTTGCTTTCCTGTTCATCTGAGTTTTGCCTGAAGGGCTGTGCAGGACGGGCATTGAGAAAATGTGCATTCTTTGCAATGTCTGCCCACACTTTGTGTCCTTTTCCAGGTAGAGGAAGGCATTTTCCACTGAAACAAAGCTCTCCTTTTTCTAGCGCGATCATTAAGTGGTGCTTTGTGTCCAAAAGTCTGATGGATGTCTGCATTGAAGATGAGAGGATATCCAGGACAAGGCATGAGGATATTGCAATTTTGTTCTACGCAGGGGTACTCTTCATGTCTTTTCCCAGGTAATGTAAGTGATTTTTAAACTGAAGAAAGAGTCTCTCTTGTCTAGTAGCAGCATGAGGGGACGATTTTGCCTTCATTTTCTGAATCTAGCCTGATCAGAAAATGTATGACGAGTAGGATAAAGGCCATCCCAGGACTATTAGATGCATAGATGGATGATTCCTTCCTTTTTTGTGCAAACTAGGAAAACCAAAATGGGAGTGCAGGTCAGGAAATGATGAAATGTGTATTCTATGCATTTTCTGGCCCCACAATGTGGCCTTTAACCTGTAGAGGAAGGACTTTTCAACTGAAGACCCTTCCATGGCTCATTCATACCATGAAAGGATGGTTTCCTCCTCTTGCTTTATTCTAGCTTAGGAGAGGGGATTGAAGGTCAGGAAAGGAAAAAATGTGTCTTCTTTGCAAAGCCTGTACACCCATTTTGTCCTTTTACAGGTAGACAAAGGTATTTTCTTTTTTTTTATTTTTACATATTTTCTCCCCTTTTTGTCCCTACCCCCCAGCCCAGAACATTGATCCCACTGTAAGACCCCTCCCACAATCTGTTCCCTTTTATACCCTCCTCCAACACCTCTATAGCTCTCTAGCAGGGCAGGGAACTCCTCCCTGCCCCTGTCCCTGTATGTATTATTTCCCAGTTGCATTTAATTGTATAGCTTTAAATACTGGATTCTAGCAATTCCTCCCCTGTCACCCACTCCCACTGGGAGGAGCAGCAATTCAATGCAGGCTGTACCTATGTAATTACACAGAACATCTCCATGGTGGGCAAATTGTGAGAGGTTAATTTTATGTCCCTCCTTCCTATCCTGTACTCCCCCTTGTTTTGTTCTCTACACTGTCCCTGTCACTTTAATGAGATGAATGCTTCTCACACCGCTCCCCCCACCCTGCCCTTTCCTCCATTCACCCTTCCCTCCATCATGCCCTCTCTCATCCCCCTCCCCCCTATTCTCCTTTGTGGCAAGATACTCAATTTAGAGTTTATGTCTTTCCTTCCCTAAGCCAAAGTCAATGAGAGTAAATGAAAGTAGAGTTGTAACCATTATCCCTTGCCTCTTTTTTATGGGATGATTAACCCCATTTTGTCTCTCCTTGTCTCCTCTCATTCAAGTCTTCTCCCTCTTCAAAATTTCACCTTTTGAAGTATCATCTCTTCCCAATTAATTGATCCTGAACCCTCTATGTACACATATATACC
>JAQQSW010007077.1:0-13790 GCA_028646575.1 Pseudocheirus occidentalis | reverse complement strand
CTTTTTCTTGTTTTGTTTTGTTCCCTCTTTCCCACTGATCATTCCATCAGTTACAATCCTTCTTTACAACCTGACTAATGATTAATGGGAAGATACTTGTAGATCCTATATCTGAGTGCATGCTGCCATGATGGGGGGGGGGCGGGAGAGGGAGTGGGAGACAATCTGAAACTCAAGGGACTGTGGAATTGAATATTGTAAACTAAAAGTAAATAAACCAATTTAATTTAAAAAAAATAAATAAAAAATAAATTAAAAAAATAAACTTATACACCCATACTGCCAGAAGGCAAGATGGAGGAATAAAGTTTAATGGCTCCTCTAAATCCCTCCCAGACCAAGAAAAGTCTGGAATTAAATGTTCTAATCAGAGTAAAATCTTGAATCACTGGAAACAGCCAGAGGGACAGCTGAGAAAAGGGGAAAGAAGACATTACAGAGTCTAAGCCCAGTAGGGTGGAGCCAGCAAGCCCTACGAAGAAAAGCCAATTTAGCACCACCTGACCAATCAGCAAACAACAGCTCTGCCTCAGACCTTCAGTTGTAGCTGGCTCTGAAACTGCTCAAACCATAGCTCAGGGACAGTCTCTGAAACCGGAAGGAGCTGGACCACCAAACGCCAACGAGTTATACTGTAAGCCTCAGGGTAACTCAAGGGAATCACTGAGAGTCTTGGTATTCGCCTCAGGCTGCACACTCAGAGCTTACAGCTACCAAGCCCCTACCTCCCAACCTGAGAAGCTTAACACTCCAGCACTCCAGACTTGGATAACCATTCCAAATTCCATGACATAAGTGCTCACAATGGGGAAGAAGGAAAATGTAAAGGCTAGGACCATCAAATTTTTTTAAGTGAGCAGGAACAAACAAATTCAGAAGATAACAGGAACTCTATATCCACATTAGAGACCACAGAAGGAAACTCAAATTGGTCTCAAGACCAAAGAGCCTTCTTGGAGGATCTCAAAAGAGATTTTTTAAATGAAATTAGAGAAGGTGGAGATAAATTCAAATCTACAGTGTCAAACTGAAAAAAATCTCACTGAAGAAATCAAATCTTTGAAAAGCAAAACTGGAGAACTAGGACAGGAGGCCCAAAATATAACCAGAGAAAATGCCTCCCTAAAAATGAAAAATGAAAATAAGGATAAGGAACTACAAAAACTAGCTAAAAATTAGAATCGGACAAACTGAAGCTTAGGACTCTATGATGCAACAAAGGTCAGTCAAACAAAACATAAAGATTGAAAAATTGGAAGAAAGTGCAAAATATCTCACTCGAAAAACAAGTGACCTGGAAAACTGGTCCAGGAGATATAACCTAAGAATTATCAGCCTACCAGAAAATCATGATGAAAAAAACAGCATCCTCCAAGAGACTGTTAAAGAGAACTGTCCTGAGATCCTAGAATCAGAGGGAGAAATGGTTATTGAAAGAATCCACCAATCCCCTCCTGAAAGAGATCAAAACTTGAAAACTCCAAGAAATATTGTAGCCAAACTCCAGAGCTACAAAGTCAAGGAGAAAATACTGAATGCAGCCAGAATGAAGCAATTCAAATATCATGGAACTACAGTCAGAATTACACAGGATTTGGCAACTGCTACATCGAAAGATCGGAGGGAATGGAATGCCATTTTTCTTAACATAAAAAGCTAGAACTGCAACCAAGGATCAAGTACCCAGCAAGACTGACCATATTCTTTCAGTCATTTAATGAAATAAAGGACTTCCAGACTTTCCTTATGAAAAAGCCAGAGCTCAATGGAAAATTCAATCTCCATTTACAAGATGCAAGAAAGACATAAAAAAGTAATCAAGGAAAATACACACTCACACATACATATACACGCACAGATGCTCACACATGCACATAACTTGGGACTCAATAAGAGCAAACTGTTTACATTCCTTTATAAGAATCAGATACCTGTCAGTACAGAAATTTGTATAAATATTGTGACGCTTGAGGGGGATGTACACAGAAAGAGGGTGTGGGTAGAAGCAAACTATTCTCAATATTTATGAAAAAAAGCATGTTAAGGGGAAGAAAGGGATTGTAAGGGGATAGGAGGAAAGGTAGATGTAGAATATGGTATATTGTGCCACAGAAAGGCATAAAAACCATACTGGATTGGAGGGGTGGGACAGAGGGGGATGAGCATCATATGACCGCTCCTCTCATCGATTCTGATTTAAAGAGGGATCAATACAAATGGTTAAGTTTAAATTCTAACATGAAAAGACACAAAAATTCATAATAATAATAACAGGGGGAAAAGAGGGAGGGAGAGGAGTAATGTATGAAATTTACTTGCAACTGTGTGGGTTCAACAAGGGAATAACATACTCTGTTAAGAATAAAAATTTATTGTACCCTAAAGGCAGTAGGAGGGATAAGGGGGGATGGGTGTCAGAAGGGGAGCATATTGAGGGGGGAGGGGAAGAGTAGCAAGGGGGAAATGTAGTAAAGAGTGGGAATCACAGGGAGGGAATACCAAGGGAGGTGGTGGTCAAAAGGAAATTTCTTTTTTTTTTTTTTTGCTTTTTGGAGGGCAATTGAGATTAAGTGACTTGCCCAAGGTCACAAGGCTAGTGTTTGTATTACGTGTCTGAGGCTAGATTTGAACTCAGGTACTCCTGACTTCAGGGCCAGTGCTCTGTTCACTGTGCCACTTAGCTGCCTCCAAAAGAAAAATTCTGAGGGAGACAATGGGAAAAGGAAGGCATAAAGATATAAACAGGGGAGGGAATAAGATGGAGGCAAAGTCACAGATGCTAATCATAACTGTGAATGTGAATGGGATGAACTCTCGCATAAAACAGAGGTGGTTAACAGAATAGATTAAAAATCACAATCCTAAAATCTGTTGTCTACAAGAAACTCATCTGAAACCACGGAGAAGCACAGGGTAAAGGTAAAAGGATGGAGTAGAATATATTATGCCTTGGCAAAAGTAAAAAAAAAGCAGGGGTAGCAATTCTTATCTCAGATAAAGCAAAAGCCAATATAGATCTAATTAAAAGAGATAAGAAAGGAAAATACATCCTGCTAAAAGGAACCATCGAGAATGAAGCAATATCATTACTTAACATATATGCACCAAGCAGTATAGCAGCCAAGTTCCTAGCGGAAAAGTCAAGGGAATTAGAGGAGGAAATAGATAGCAAAACGATACTAGTGGGGGACCTCAATCTCCCCCTGTCTGAACTTGATAAATCTAACCTCAAAATAAACAAGAAGGAAGTTAAGGAAGCAAATAGAATTTTAGAGAGACTAGACATGATAGATCTCTGGAGAAAACATTAAATGGGGATAAAAAGGAACATACCTTCTTCTCAGCAGTACATGGCACACTCACAAAAATAGACCATGTACTAGGGCATAAAAACCTCACAATTCAGTGCAGAAAGGCAGAAATATTAAATGCATCATTCTCATATCATGATGTAATAAAAATTATATGTAATTAAGGGCCATGGAAAGATAGGCAAAAAACTAACTGGAAACTAAATAATTTAATCCTAAACAATGAGTGGTTTAAGCAAGGAATTATAGAAACAATCAGTAATTTCATTCAGGAGAACAACAATAATGAGACATCATAACAAAACTTGTGGGATAGAGCAAAGGTAGTACTTAGGGGAAGTTTCATATCCCTGAATGCATACTTGAAAAAATTAGAGAAAATGGAGGTCAATGAATTGGACATGCAACTGAAAAAGCTAGAAAAAGCACAAATTGAAAATCCCCAGCTAAAAAATAATTAGAAATAATGAAAACTAAAGGAGTGATTAATATAATTGAAAGTAAGAAAACTATCAAACCTATAAATAAAACTAAGAGTTGGTTTTATGAAAAAATCAATAAAATTTATAGACCCTTAGTCAATATGACAAAAAAAAGAAAACCAAATTCTGAGTCTCAAAAATGAAAAGGGTGAATGTACATCCAATGAAGATGAAATTAAAACAATAATTAGGGATTATTTTGAATAAATGTATGCACATCAATTTGACAACCTTAGTGAAATGGATGAATATTTACAAAAATGCAAGTTGCCCAAACTAACTGAAGAGGAAGTAAATTACTTAAACAACCCTATCTCAGAAAAAGAAGTTAAAGAAGCTATCAAAGAGCTACCTAGGAAAAAATCCCCAGGGCCAGATGGATTCGCTAGTGAATTCTGTCAAACATTTAAAGATCAATTGATTCCAAAACTCTACAAACTATTTGAGAAAATTAGTGAGGAAGGAGTCCTTCCTAATTCTTTCTATGACACAAATATCATACTAATATATAAATCAGGGAGAGACAAAATGGAGAAAGAAAATTATAGACCAGTCTCCCTCATGAATATAGACACAAAAATCTTAAATAAAATATTAGCAAAAAGGCTACAGCAAATTATATCTAGAATAACACATTTTGAACAGGTTGGATTTATTGCAGGAATGGAAGGATGGTTCAATGTTAGGAAAGCCTTCAGTATCATTGATCCTATCAACAATAAAACTAGCAGAAACCATATGAGTGTTTACATAAACACAGAAAAAGCCTTTGACAAAATACAGCATCCATTCCTATTAAAAACATTAGAAAGCATAGGAATAAATGGAGTTTTCCTTAGAATAATAAGCAGCATCTACTTAAATTCATCAGCAAATATTATATGCGATGGGGATAAAAGAGAACCATTTCCAATAATATTGGGCATGAAGCAAGGATGCCCAGTATCACCCCTCTTATTCAATCTAGTACTAGAAATATTAGCAGTAGCAATTAGAGAAGAAAAAGAAATAAAAGAAATCAAATTAGGCAAAGAAGAAAGTAAATTATCACTCTTTGCAGATGACATGATAATGTACTTGGAGAATCCTAGAGAATCAAGTAAAAAAACTTCTTGAGAGAATAAATAAATTTAGCAAAGTAGCAGGATATAAAATAAATCCACATAAATCCTCAGCATTCCTATATGTTTCCAATGAAGCCCAACAGCAAGAGATAGTAAGAGACACCCCATTTAAAGTTACTATAGACACTATAAAATATCTGTGAATCTACCTGCCAAAACAAACCCAGTACCTTTATGAACACAACTACAAAACACTTTTCACACAAATAAAAGCAGATATCACTAATTGGAAAAGCATCAATTGCTCATGGCTGGGTAAAGCTAATATAATAAAAATGACAATTTTACCTAAATTAAATTACATATTTAGTGCCATACCAATAATTTTACCAAAAAATTACTTTATAGAACCAGAAAAAATAGTGACAAAATTCATTTGGAAGAAAAAAAAGCCAGAATATCAAGGCTATTAATGAAAAGAAATGTTAGAGAAGGTGGTCTAGCCATACCAGATTTCAATCTCTATTATAAAGCATCAGTCCTGAAAAAATGCCTGGTACTGGTTAAGGAACAGAGTAGTGGATCAATGGAATAGATTGGGTATAAAAGGCACAGTAGTCAAAAACTATAGTAATATATTATTTGAAAAGCTCAAAGACCCCAGTTTCTGGGTTAAGAATGAACTATTTGACAAAAACTGTTGAGAAAATTGGAATACAGTATGGCAGAAACTGGGCATAGACCATTGTCTAATGTCACACACCAAAGTCAAGTCTAAATGGATGCATGATCTAGATATAAAGGCTGATACTGTAAATAATCTGGAGAAGCAAAGAATAGTTTACTTGTCAGATTTATGGAGCAGGGAAGACTTTATGACCAAAGAAGAGATGGAGAGCATTATCAAATGCAAAATAGATAATCTTGATTACATCAAAGTGAAAAATTTCTGTACAAACAAAGCCAATGTAACGAAGATTAAGAGGGAAGTGGGAAATTGGGAAAGAATATTTAGACCTAGTGTCTCTGATAAAGGCCTCATTTCTAAAATATACAGGGAATTAAATAAAATTTACAAGAATGGAGTCATTCCCTAATTGATAAGTGGTCAAGGATATGAACAGGCAGTTTGCAGAGGTAGAAATTAAAGATATATTTAAGCACATGGAAAAATGCTCCAAATCACTATTGATTAGTGAAATTCAAATCAAAACAATATTGAGGTGCCACATCTCACCAGTCAGATTGGCTAAGATGACAAAACAGGAAAATGAGTAGTGCTGGATAGGATGTGGAAAAATTGGAACTCTAATGTATTCTTGGTGGAGCTTTGAAGTGATACAAACATTCTGGAGGACAATCTGGAACTATGCCCAAAGTGCTATAAATAATTGCATACCCTTTGACCCAGTAATACCACTTTTGGGGTTGTATCCCAAAGAAATAGTAGAAGTGGGAAAAGGTCCCATATGTGCAGAAATATTTGTTTCAGCTCTCTTTGTGGTGGCAAAAACTGGAAATTTAAGGAATGCCCATCAATTGGGGAATGGCTGAACAAATCATGGTGTATGAATGTGAAAAAATATTATAGTGTTATAAGAAATGGGAAGGAGATTAACTTCATAATTTCCTGGAGAGGTTTATACGAATTAATGCTGAGTGAGAAGAGCAGAACCAGGAAAATGTGTACACAGTCACAGATACATCATATGTGTGATGAACAATTTTGAAAAACTGGAGTCTTCTCAGCATTGCACAGTTAAAAGACAACTCTACAAGTCTCAGGATGGAAGGAGATGTCTACATTCAGAGAAAGATCCAGAAAGATCAGAGTTTAAAAGGAGGCTGAAGCAACACGTGCTATCATTCTTTTCTGTGTTTGGCTTTTGTTTCTCTTTTCTCACTGTTCACTCGATTGGCTATAACACCTATACAATCAGCGTATTGTACAATGTCAAAGAGTTTGCAGATCCTATACATGATTGTGTGCCACCATGGTGGGGGAGGGAGGTGGAGAGGAAGGGGAGAAAAATCTGAAACTCAACTGACTTTGGAACTGAATCTTGTAATCTAAAAGTAAACAAACAAGTCAATAAAATATTTTTTTAAAAAAAGAAGTAGGCTAGAACAGTGTGGCTAGGGTAGAAAGAACAATAGAGTTGGAATGAGAAGGTCATGTTTCAGATCCTGACTCCTGCTAATTTTGACTTGGGTTACAATGGACACATTGCTATGTCTTCCTGGGTTTTTTGGGGGAGGAAGCAAGAGTCTAGTTCATACCAAATGGTAAGAATGATGCCAAATTCCACCAACAGTGGTTTCTTTTGGCCTGGAAATTCTCTCCATCCCCACTCCACTTAGGTGTCCTTACTTCTACTTTTAGGATCACTGATTTGGAAGGGAACATAGAGACCACTGAGTCTAGCACCCCTATTTTATAGATGAGGAAAATAAGGCATAAAGTTTGAACTCAAATATAAGAGAGGGCAAATTGGGGGAAGGGGTATTCAGTATGCTTGCCACCTTCGGGTTGGGGGTAGGGGAGATATGGGAGGAAAATCTGTAACTCAAAATCTTTGGGAAATGAATGTTAAAAACTAAAAAAATAAAATTTAAAAAATTTAAAAAGGGAAAAAAAAAGATTGCATGCAGTGAAAAAATGAAATCATTATGGATGGTAAAATGAAAGGTATGGCATGTGGGTGAATGGTCCTATTGAAGAATTTGTAACTTTGTGAAGTGGTTGATTTTACTTTCAGAATGAGGACATTCTGAGAATTATCTCTTTTCCCATACGGCCTTTCTAATTCATTTGGTGTTTCATGTAAAGTTTAATAGAAGAATTTCAGTGTAAACATGATCTTCCTTTGCCTGACAAATTAAGGTAATTTAAAGCTCAAATCTGACCTAAGTTCAAAGTTGTTAAATACCTTAATTTTCATCTGTGTTTTGTGTCAGAAAATAATTTTAATATTAAAGGACAGCTGTATGCTGCTAATGACTCGAATACAGTTTGACTGTTTTCATGAAGTGCTCTGTGGAATGCCAGAATATTTAATTCAGGATGTTAAAAACACCCCAAAATGTTACAATAATTATATCACAGCAGGTAATTAAAACACTGGAAAATGCCCCCCCCCAAAAAAAAGGAGACTGAGGCAATGCATGCTATCATTCTTTTCTATGTTTGGCTTTTGTTTCCTCTTTTCTCATTGTTCACTTCATTGGCTATAACACCTATACAACCAGACTATTGTACAATGTCAAAGAGTTTGAAGATACTATACATGATTGTACGCCACCATGGCGGGTGTGGGGGGTGGGGAGGAAGGGGAGAAAAATCTGAAACTCAAGTGACTCTGGAACTGAATCTTGTAATCTAAAAGGAAACAAACAAGTCAATAAAATAAATTAATAAAAACAAGAAAGAACGAAAGAAAAAAAATGAAGGACAAACACAACACTCCCTTCCCCCAATTCACTTTGGCATACCAGATTCCCAGAGGCTGCTGCTCCATCTCTACTCTGGCTTCTAGAGATAGTGGTGAGGTCTTGGGCAGGGGAAGGGGGTCTTTCTGATTCCTAGCCTAGAGTTCTATTCACTGAACCACTTAGCTGCCCTGTTGCTACAGGTGAAATGCCCTAAAGGTCAGAAGTTATTTTGGCAATGCGAATAGTTCAGTGTAATGGTAATCAATTTGTTGGATATTTAGGGCTAAGTGGATAGGATACTTAGGGCTAAGTAGATCAGATACTTAGGGCTAAGCAGATCAGATACTTAGGGTTAAATAGATCAGTAACTTAGGGCTAAGTATAGAACTCTGTCCATTGGTGAAAAGGTGTGAATTCCCGTGCTGCCTTGGAAGAATGCTATTGGCTGAGATACTCCCCTGTTGACGTGGAAGAATGCTATTGGCTGAGACACTCCCCTGTTGATTTGAGAGAAGGCCAGTGCTTATAAGGAAGAATTTTACAGAGACAGGACAGATTTTGGATTTAGCTCCTCCATGAAGCTGACTGAAAACATGAACGAGATGGGAATTTGTTTGTTGGTGACCTGGCTGATCCTTGAGTTCCAGGCAAAAGAAGTCCTGAAGGGATTGAGGTGTGGTGAACCTTGTAAACTTCAGTGTGTGCCGGGGATTGCCCTGAGGACTGGACAAGGACCTGGGAGCTGTTCGTCCCTGAGGACTGGACGAGAACCCGTAAGCTTTCTGCTCCTGACTCTAGGTGACTGTTTGACATACTCAGGAGGGAGCTGGGACCAGGGAAGAGGATCCAGGGAATCAGAGAGACTCCCCAGAGTCTAAATGAAGAAAAGGCCTCCCCTTGGACTAAACTGAGGTTTGTTGTAAATCAAGGGGTGAAAGGTTTGTGTGGTTGTCTAAGAACTTTGTTTGCAAACTAAAGTTAATGGTTGCCCCATAAGTGGAAGATCAGTATATTGTGAATTGTTGATTGAATCAACTCCCTCTTAGGGAAACTAGGTCATTCCTTTTGTTAATTGATTGATTGGATGTGTAACTTGACTGATTGAATCAAAAAATGTGAAGCTAGTTTCTTCCTTAGGGAAACCAGCTCATTCTTCTCTTGTTCCTTGTTCCTTTCTGTAATAAGATATAATATTGAGACTGTCCTTGTTCTGAAGATTGTATATAATATTGTGAATTGTTGAAACTGTGAACATTGTACTGAATCTAAATTTTGTAATGGAATAAACAGAGTGTTCACTAACACTATGTAATCCTAATCTTAAAAGCTGTTCACAGTAGCATTCTCTGAGGAATCTACTGCTCAATGGCTTTACATTCAGTCATATATTTGGGCTATGAGCCGAGCCTCAGAAATGGAGGTAAGGACTCCGATAGAGATTTTGATGTGTGCCCCCAGGTGTCTGCAGTCTGAAAAGGCTGGCAGCCTGGGATATACACTTGAAAAGATGCTTGTCTGAGATCTTGACTCCAATCGGGCTTTTGCCCCCCAAACTTTAGGAGGACAAGTCTCCCATTAGATTATTGACCCTGTTGTTGGGTGTTGGGGTGCCTAGGATTGTAACACCCAGCTTCAACTTCAGTTGTAAAGTTACACTTTCCCCAGCCATAAAACCATCAACTCTGTCTCTTCCCTAAGCCAGCACTCTGCCTAGCTGCAATTATCCCTGCTTGTTAGGATAAGAATCCATTCCTATGAATCCTTCACCCAACCATCTATAAACAATTAGAGAAATGTGTAGCTCCTTTGTTCTAGTGGTAAATCATACCTATGAATCCTTCAATGCACTATCAGTAAGCTAACTCCTCTTCAATTAGGCACATCCTGAGTCCTCAGTTAGTCTAGCTTCCAACATTCACCTTGTCAAACAGGACATTGATGGGTAACAGACTGGGCACTTCTCAGTTAGAATTGACTGCTAGTTGACCTAGGTGACATTTCAAGGTAAAAACCACACCTTTTGATAGCCCCCCCCTGCACTTTTTACCATTGAATTACAGGTTGTACGCCTGCGCAGTAGATATGAAAAGTGCATGTCCCTTTAAGCACTGACCACTCCTTATCTCCTCCCTAGGACCACCCTTATTCACCTAGTTAGCATAATTGATACCTGATTTATGTTATTCTGGCTATATAATCTATGTTTCTTTGTCCTGTAATTTTCAGGCTCCCTAAGCCCTCCTGCCCACTGAATAGCTTAACAATAAACTTCTATAATCACTAAATGGAGTTCATGGTACTTTCCTGAACTTTCCTCTGATTACTTTCTCTCCCTCTCACACCTCTTCAAACACACCTGAGGCTGGCCCTGGGGTGGTTCTGCTACATGGCTAGCTATAGCCATACTGGGAGGAGCTACTTGTCTCAGTGGAGAGAGTGCAATGTGTAACTGAGAAAAAGTTTTATTTTTTCTATCATCATTCAGTTTATCCAGAGTTCTATCATATCTAACTTTTTAAAAATCTTGGAGCAGCTAGGTGATACAGTGAATAGACCCACAAACCTTGAGTCTGGAGGACCTGAGGTCAAATGCAGCATCAGACATAACCACAAAAAACTAGCCATGTGATCTTAGGCAAGTCTCTTAACTCCAGTTGCCCTACCTTCCAACCTTCAAAAAGCAAATATATATATATATTTGGGGGAGTTAGACTTTTCTATTTCTGAGAAGGGAAAGTTGAGGTTCCACACTAGTCTAGTTTTATGGTTTATTTCCTACTGTAATTAATTTAACTTTTTAAAAACTTGAGATGTTATACCATTTCATTTATATGTTTAGTACTGATAATTCCATTGTATGTGATACCTTTTAACAAGATAGTTTCTTGCCTTATTTCTTTAAATTAGATCTATTTTTGCTGTTGCTATCTGAGATTATGATTGCTAGCCTTGATTTTTTTTTTAACTTAAGCTGAAGGAAAATAGATTCTGCTCCATCCCCGTACCTTCAATCTGTCTACTTCAGTATTATGATTAAGTTCATCCCATTCACATTTACAGTTATTATAACTCTGTTTCCTTTCATGCTATATTCCCCATTTATCCCTTTCTCTCTTATAATTCATTTTGTCACTCCTCATAAGTATTTTACTTCTGATCACTACATCCCCCAGGCAGCTGTCTCTTTGATCTGTCCCCCACTTTTACTTCCCCACAGGGTGTGATAGATTTCTGTACCCAGATGAGGGTGGGTTATTCCCTTTTTGAGACAAGTGTAATGAGAAAAAGGTTCAAAATTGCTCACTTCTCACTTCTTTTGCACTCTTTTATGTGAGACAATTTATCACAGACTATCTCTCCCTTCCCTTTTCTTCTAATTAAATATTCTAACCCCATCATAGTCAACCCACACATGGACCTTTTATTTATATATACTCCTTCTAATTGCCCTAATGGTGATCAGGTTCTTAAGAGTGACATGTTTCATAAATAGGCTGAGCCAACAAACTAAATGTGACAATTCAACCTAAAAAATTCCGTTTATTTGGTTGGTGCTAAGCCAAAAAACAATTACCAAAACACAGGGATAGGGTTGTTTGAACCACAAACTTCCGTAAATGAACAGGGAAAAGGTAGAGAATAGAAGAAGTGGAGAACAGGATAGGAAGTAGGGAAATATAGTCATTCTTTCACAATATGTCCATTGTGTAAATGATTTGCGTAACTACACATATACGGCCTGTACTGAATTGCTTTTCTTTCCAGTGGGGCTGGGTGAAAAGGGAGGAAGGGAAAGAATCTAGAATTTAAAGTTCTAAAGCCAAAGGTTAAATATATATAATAATTATTATTATTTACATGCAATTGGGAAATAAGATATACATGTACTGAGATAGGGGGATCCATCTTCCCATACCAGAAAGTCATAGGGGTGATGGAGGAGGGTATAGGAGAGAGCAGATTGGACGAGGGGGTATACAGTGGGATCCATGTTTTGGCACAGTGGGTAGGGTAAAGACAGTGAGAAATTTTGAAAAGAACAAAAAAAGAAATAAAGAAGCAATTATCAAAACAGTGTGGTACCAGCTGGGTACCAGAGTGGTGGATCAATGGAATACATCTGATACATAATATGTTATAATAAATGACCATAGTAATTTAGATCTCCCAAAGATCCATGCTTTTGGAACAAAAATTCAGTACTGAACCAAAACTTCTAGGAAAACTGGAAAATGAAGGGTAGAAGCAATGTATAGTGGTTTCTCATAATTTGTATCAAGATTGGGTCAAAATGGGTGCATGACTTATCTGTAAAAGATGATACCAAAAGCAAAATAGGAGAGCATGGAGTAATTTACCTTTCAGATCTATGGAGGAGGGAAGGATTTAGGACAAAGAAAAAGATAGAGATTAATAGGAAATCTAAAATGGATATTTTTGATTAGATTAAATTAAAAAGGGTTTGCATAAACAAAACCAGTGTAACAAAAATTAGAAGGAAAACTGGGGGGAAATTATCTCTGAAAGACCTTATTTCACAAACATATAGAGAGCCAAGTCCAATTTATAAGAATATAAAGCATGCCCCGACTGATAAATGGTCAAAGATATAAACAACTTGTTTTCAGAAGAAGAAATCAAAGCTATCTACAGTTACAGGGAACGGATGTATTAAATCACTATTGACCTGAGAAATGTCAATTAAAACAACTCTGAGGTACCACCTCATACCTATCTGATTGGTAATATAACAGGAAATGGAAATTACAAGTATTGGAAGGGGTATGGGAAAACTGGGATACTAATACACTATTTGTGGAGCTGTGAATTCATCCAATCATTCTGGAGAGCAACTTGAAATGATGCCCAAAGGGCTATAAAACTCTCTATAGACTTTGATAAAACAATACCACTAGTAGATCTGCACTCCAAAAGGATCAATAAAACCAAAAGGGATATATATGTCCAAAAGCAGCTTTTTTGTTGTAGAAAAGGGTTGGAAATTTATAACCATCAATTGGAGAATGGATCAATAAGTTGTGGTATATAATTGTAATGTAATCCTGATATACGACATGACAAGTAGGGTTCTTTTTTGTATTTTTTAAAATTTATTGACTTGTTTATTTACTTTTAGTTTACAAGATTCACTTACAGAATCACTTGAGTTTCAGATTTTCTCCCCTCCCTTCTATCCCTGCCCACGCCCTGCATGGTGGCGTACAATCATGTATGGGATCTGCAAACATTTTCACATTGTACAATAGTTTGGCTGTATGGAAGTATTGTAACCAATGGAGAGAATAATGGGAAAAGGAAAAAGAAACAAAAGAAACAAAACCAAACATGGAAAAGAACAATAGCATGTGTTGTTTCAGTCTCCATTTAAACTCTGGTCTTTCTAGATCTTTCTCTGAGCATAGGTATCTCCTTCCATTCTGAGACTTGTAGAGTTGTCTTTTAACTGTGCGTTGCTGAGAAGAGTGCAGTTTATCAAGGAT
>JAQQSW010007076.1:0-13790 GCA_028646575.1 Pseudocheirus occidentalis | reverse complement strand
ATGCCTGGCACTTATAAGTACTTAATGAATGTTTGATGACTGTGTTCCCATTTATAGATGAGGAAACTGAGGCTCAGTCGGATTCAGAGACTTGCCCACAGTCGCAGGGTTAGTGTTAGAGTTAAGATTCAAATCCAGATTTTCCTTGACATCATTCCTGTGTTGTTATTTTTTTCCTCTTTCGTATTGCTCTGAAAAAACAACCCTTCTCATTTCATAACCTAGGAAAATGAGAGACTAAGACATTTGGTATTACATTTATCTTATTCTGTTCTCTAAACATCTTGTATCTGCTATTTGCCCTTCTCTCTCCTCCAGCAGCTTGCCTGAAATGGGAAGGACTTACTCCCTGTTTAACTAGGGAACATGAAATACTGTATAGCAGAAATTGAGCTGTCTGTGGCTTTGTTAAACTCAAGGGTAGCAAAAGGACAGGTATTCTAGCCCTGCATCACATTTTTTGCTATTATTAAATGTTTAGTTTCATGTGTGATTGGCCCCCTACACCACCATATCTCTCTATGGAGTAGGGACAGGATAAATTTTCCCAGGAAGTCTAAAATCTGCTATAAAAGAAAGATGCCAGTTAGTACCAACATTTTTACAAGTCAACACTTGTTTGCCTAGAAGATGGAGGATAAAAATTGTCCCAGTGGTATTTTGTCTTACCCCCCCACCCCCCAGCTGACTAAAGCATGCTAGGAGCCCTTAAAGGTACCTTCCAGCACTAAATCCTATGATCTTATGATGAATTCTATTTGCGTGCCATTCTCTTAATTATATACCCCATAAAATTAAGATACCATGTGTTTTTCCTTGTGTATCATACAGTCTACAATGCAAAGAGGTAGTTTTTAGGATGTCTGGTTTCTGAAATACGACCAAAAATCCTTCAATCTCCCTGTTTGACTCGGTGATCGATATTGAGGTCTGAGTCTGTTTGGGTTTTTATGGGGGAATATTGAACATTCCGTACCACCTACATCTAATCCTGGGAGGTCAGCCTTCATCCAGGTGGTAGCAGGAGAGCAAGCAAAAAGCGTGTACTGTCATTTTTAGTCTCAAATCCCCAAGGCTTTAAAACCTCTTCTTTTGGGTATTAAGATTTATATGCTCATGGGTATTAAGATTTATATGCTCATGAAATCACCATAGCTTCTTGAGGTGTCAAGATAGCTTCAATATCCCTAAGGGAAAAATAAAAAAAGAAACTTAAAACAGGAAGGTCAGAGCAAAAATCAGAAAAGGAGAGTGGGGGAAAATTCATCTTTCTAGCATCTGTTTCCCAGCCGCTAAGACCGCTTATTAAAAGCAGATGTTGGCATTGCTCCCAGAGGTTTGGAACTTTTTTCTAGCACCCCTTCCCTGGCTCTTTGAGCTTCTCTCCTTAGCTATGCTGTCCTCCAGACTACTTTGATGGTAGATTATTCTAGATCACAAGAGTCAGCATCTAGAAACCACAGAAACAACAAGAAGAGAAACTCTTCAAGAGAGTGCTACTCCCAGGATGCCCCAGAAAGTTCTTTGCTTCCTTAGGCCAGCACATTCTGACTGTTATTGACTTGACAGGACAAATAGCTATGTTTCCTTTAGTGTTCTGTTATGCTTGGGGTCTAAATAAAGCATTCCCTCACAAAATTAAAACTATCTGTTCCTTTTGTTTTATGATGAATAATTTCAGCTTCCCTGGAGGGCCTTTATAAAGACCTCCATTGCAAAATTGAAGTTATCTCTAAGGAAATTCAGCACATGTATATCTTTCCAGTTGCTGTTATCTCTCCCCCTCCCAATATTCCCTTACCTCCCCTAATAAAACGACTTATATTTCATCTGGGTTTTGTATATACATATACATATACATATTCATATACATATATATATATATGTATATGAATATGTATATGTATATGTATATATGGTTTCTTCCATATTAGAATGGAAGCTCCTCAAGGGCAGGAACTTTGTTTTTGTTTTTGTATTTCCAGACCCTGCGAAACACAGTTCTTGGCATATAGTATATTGCTTAATGGTGCAGTGGAGAGAGTACAGGGTCTGGAGTTAAGAAGACTCATATTCTTGATGGCCTCAGACACAAGCTGTGTGACCCTGGGTAAGTCACTTAACCCTGTTTGCCTCAGTTTCCTCATCTATAAAATAAGGTGGAGAAGGAAATGCAAACCACTTCAGTATCTTTGCCAAGAAAAACCCAAATGGCATCATCGAGAGTCAGATACAACTGAAAGAAGACTGAACCACAACAACAACAAAAGGTACTTAATAAATTCTAATTGATCATTAATCTTTCAAGATTCTTTGCTAAATGAAATTGGGCAAATGTCACTTATCCTGTAGTTGCCAAACTTGGAACTACCCTATGCTTTGTTGATTCATGCAAACATGTAAGGAGTATAGATTTTTCATTAGTCAGTCAATAAACATTTATTAAGCACCTACTATGTGCCAAGCTATTTCCATATGGCAGCAGCAGTATTGTAAAGGAGAAGCTGCTGAAAACAGCCAGGCAGAATGGACTTAAAGGGAATACTGTAGAGGGCAAGTACTAAAGGAAAGAAACTTATAGGACAAGACAGAAGAATGGAAGCTAATGCAATAAAGAATGCTGTTAGGGAAGGGGAGTCAGAGAGCAGGGGAAAACTGTCAACCAGGGAAAGTGAATGGAAGACAGTTTGAAAAGTCTTGTCACTTGAAGGCATGAAAGGATTTAATTAAATGCACTTGATCACTTTATTGTTCTCTAATTCTGAGTATGAAATTGTGAAATAGGTGAGATGTCTCATTAGTGCTCCCAACCTCCTCTTTCTCCTTCCTTTTATTCCCTAATTAACACCTCTTACATCTAATATCTAATATCTTGGCCTATCTGCTTTCCCTTGTCTTCAAAGGATCTGATATCAGTCATTGATACCCTAGTATGAATGAATCTGTAAATTTATCACATTTTCTAGAGTTATTTGCATTTTGAGGGTAGAGGATGTGACCAAAAAGAGTGTGGTCTGGGCTGACTGAGCTGATAGATAAAGGTTTTTATTGAAGCTATCTATCTCATTTTCTCCTTAGGGTATCCTCACTGAAACCATATTTGAGACTTTGAAGACTTCTTTGTGAAGGGGCATGGAAAAAATGCCCTTGTCCTAGGTACCATTGGTTCAGTTAATTGCCTTTAATATAGCTTCCATGGACTAGTGGTTACACAGGGTATTTGTTCACACTCTATCAGGAAGACATCTTCAAAGTCCCAAATATGATGCCCATGAAGATGTTCATAACCTCTATAAGGAGATATCTTCAACATCCTCCATCCTTTCAAACCTGGATCCTAAGGGATATGCACCAAAGAATATGATATGAGAGATTTTCCTCAAGGTCCGGAGCTGGTATTGTATTTGCTTTCTCAGAGATGATAATAATGCAATAATGATAATAATGTTAAAGGAATTTCAGATATTAGAAAGGTTTCTTTTGGGGGAGAGGGCAATATAAAGGAGAAAGGTGGTTCCTGCTGCAGGATATCAGAGGGTCATATACTTAGAAGGGACTTTAGAGATAACCAAGGTTGTACTCAATAAAGAAATCCCTTCCTTGTGTAAGGCTGGTTCTGTTCCCTTTCTCCCCCATATATTCTAATTTTTCCCCCAGCTAAACCATAAGTTCATTGAGGGCAAGGATTTTGTTATACAATTCTCAATCCCCACAATATTCAGTATGGTACTGCAAATATGGTGGGTGCATTATAAATATTTGTTGATACATTGAAAAGAATAATCTCCCAAAATCCAGTAGAAAAAAACCCAAATTTACTAGTTAATGTGTAGTTTCAAAGTGTTCATTTTCATCCCTACAACAGTGTCATTGTCTGAGAGCCAAATAGGTACTGAACTGCTATGACTGCTGTTTAGCCCAAGTATATAAAAATATTATACATGCAAAATTCATGAATTTCCAATAAACTGATCCAAGATAAATTCCAAAATAATAAAGGTAATCTCCAAAAAAATGGGGAGGGAGGAAGGATTTTTGCCAATTCAGTAAGAATGCAGAGAAACTACAAAGGTAAAAATCAGGTAAAAGGTAAAAAAAGATTAAAAGGTGGTACAGTTAGGAGGTGGGTAGCTCAAAGCTTTGGGAAGCTTATTTCTGGTCACATGTACATATATAACAGGGCTTTACTTTGCACATGCCAAGACCACCTAACGTGGAGGCATCCATGTAGGAGAGGCTAAGGATCAGCTTCTGGGAGAAGACTGTATTCATTCACATACCATGAGGATGGGAAAAACACTCTTTTGATTATCAGAAAAGGTTGTATCTTTACTTTTTAAAAATATTAATTAATTTACTTTTAGTTTTCAACATTTACTTCTATAAGATTTTGAGTCCTAAATTTTCTCCTTCTCTTTCCCCTACCCCATTCCAAGATAGTATGCAACCTGACCTGATGTAGGCACTATATATATATATATATATACGCGCATGTGTATGTGCATGTATGTGTATGTATAAGTACACACATATACTTATATACACACATATATACATACATATATATGTATATTCATATTAAACATATTTTCACATTAGTCATGTGTAAAGAAGAATTAGCACCAATGACAGAAGCCATTAGAAAGAAGAAACAAACACAAAAAAGAGAGAGTGAATAGTCTGCTTTGATCTGCATTCAGACTCCATAGTTCTTTTGCTGGATGTGGGTAGCATTTTACATCATGAGTTTTTGTAGTTGTGTTAGATCCTTGCTTTGCTAAGAAGAGGTAAATCTGTCAAAGTTGATCATTACACAATGTTGCTCTCAATGTGTACTGTGTTCTCCTGGTTTTGATCACTTGACTCAGCATCAGCTCATATAAGTCTTTCCAGGTTTTTCTGAAGTCCGTCTACTCATCATTTTTTATAGAAAAAGGCTTTGTCTTTAAAAGTTGATCTGACTAGGATACACTCACTCTCTTTCTAACTGATTGTAGAAAGTGTGAAGGTCCTGGCAAAATGAACTAAAATGGGTGAAAGGGTGGACTTATCTTTCCTTCTCCCCTTCTAGGTCTTGGGGCCTTGAGAAATGAGCTTGATGTTTTGTTCTGGTCTGTTTTATTTGACCTTTTCAGTCCTAGGTATAGGTAGTAGAATCACTAGACCTGGAAACAAGACGTGGTGATTTTGGAGGCAGTATTCCGTGACAGATGTTGCCATTAGCCCAACAAAGAAGCCCTGAGGAGTCAGATAATCTGGGACTTGACACCCGTCCCCAGAGTGGTTTTGGACTTGGAACTTTGAGGGACTGTGTTACACAGGAGCTGAGCTAATCTGTGAATCTAATCTCCTTCCCCTTCCCAGAGACTAAGGGGGTACAAGGTGATCATGCCTCACAGATGTTGGGGTGGAAGATGTTTGTATGTTTGTTCTTGCTATATCTTTGAAGCAAATATTCCTTTGTAAAAATTAATCTAACTGTTAAATGGTTAAATAGAACTGAGGTGCAAGGGACCCCCTCCAGTTGAGGGAACATCATTAGTGGGGCTGGAGCAAGAGCAAAGAGACTAGGTGTCTCCAAACACACTCTGTTTGGATTCTGGAAAATCCAAGGGAAGTGGGAAAGCAGAACACACTTGGTCTTCAAGTATCATGGTCTCTGGCAGGCTCTTAGATATCTATATCTATGTAAACACAATACTATGTATTGTATATTATAATACTAGATATAACATTGTATATACATATATGTACATATACATGTGCATATGTATGTACAAAATAAAATTACATGTAATCAAGGAAGGAATAGAAATGGGCCAGGAGAGAGAGAGA
Source organism: Pseudocheirus occidentalis (assembly GCA_028646575.1). Classification (NCBI taxonomy): domain Eukaryota; kingdom Metazoa; phylum Chordata; class Mammalia; order Diprotodontia; family Pseudocheiridae; genus Pseudocheirus; species Pseudocheirus occidentalis. The sequence goes on along the minus strand of JAQQSW010007076.1, from coordinate 7,955 downwards.
GAGACAAAGGCATGGACCATTTCCTTTTAATTATTTGGTTTTTAAAACGTATAGTTCATATAAAATGAGCTGGAAAAGGTAATGACAAAACACTTTAGTATCTTTACCAAGAAAACCCCAAAAAGTGTTTTGAAGAGTTGGACATGACTGAAACAACAACAGCAACCAACAGTAGGTCGCAGCAGCAGCCCTTTAGGATCACCTCAAACAGGATCACCTCAAACCTATAGGATCATCTATAGGGTTAAAGAAAGTCCCCAAAATTATTTGAGGGAGATGCAGGTTGACAATCAGGGACTTAAAAGAATTAAAGGGAACTATCTAACTCTGAGTTAGCTGGAAGTTTGGGACAAAGATGTTGTTACTGCTAATAGAAGAGAGATTTTAAAGGCTGGTTTTATTTTTTCATTTTTTGCAGGGGGAAAGGCAGGGCAATTGGAGTTAAATGACTTGCCCAAGGTCATATGCCTAGTAAATGTTAAATGTCTCAGTTCAGATTTGAACTCAGGTCCTCCTGACTCCAGGGCCAGTGTTCTATTTATTCTATTTACCACCTAGATGCCCCAAGGATTAGTTTTGAAGAAAAGCCTATAGGCTCTAATTAGTTACTTGGCTATTTTGTGTTCCAAAAGAAACTTGGCACCTAGAATCAAAGATTCTCACTGCTGTTTTCTTTCATAATCTGGTGATGATGTATGAGAGCCCAGCCCTTCTAAAGGACTGAAGCTTAGGTAGTGGGCTAAAGCCAAAAGAAAGGTATAAGAGCTTATTATTCCTTCTCAGGGGAAGAACATCTTTGCTGACTCCATCTGGGGTCAATATGTAGATGTAATATTCAACAAGAGATCTAATTTTCAACAAGGAACATGATACAGTATGATAGGATGACCAGTTAGAGGCCCAACAGAGAGCAACCTAGAGAGACTTATGTGATAGATGAATGAAAAAACATTTATTAAATGTTGGTAGGTACTCTTTAAACCAAAGGTCCTAAGTTCCTCACATTAAATAATTTATGTTACCTTGGTCCATTTGACTGGAGATCAATTTATCAAGAGGAGAGGCTAGGAGATAAAAGCTTAATCAGCAATAGGTGATGGGCAGGTGCCAGGCTACAAACAATGGGATGTATATGCAGTATATAGAGTTTTGCACAACCATAGATGACATTGTGTGGCAAATGGAAGGCTCAATTAGCCTACCAAGTAAGGCATTTGGGAGGCTGAGTAATCAGGACAGGATGCTGGGCAATTTGGGGGAGAATGTATTAACCTTGGGGTCTCAACAAATTACCATTATAGGTTAGTTTCAGTGGGATATGTTCCCTGTAGTTAGTATTATCAGAATATCCTGATGGGGCAGAAAATCTCTAAGATAGTAGAGGTCTCCTTCAAGATAGAATCTGCCAGACTCATTCTATGGTTGATTAAAACAACCTGAGGTCATTTATATAACCTACTTGCTCTGTTTCCTAGCCCTCTAAGCTTACTTTTTCTGGGGGGATGTTTTCTCCAAACTCACAGTTTACTTCTTCCACAATGTTTACTATGTTCCTGGCACTGGGGTTGGTGAGTGGAGAGGAAGAGATATAATTCAGAGCTTGCATTTAAGAAAGTTATATTCTAATAAAGAGAGAGAGCATATACTGTGCAGATGTGACTGGAAAGTAGTATTTTGGTTGGAAAATTAAGGAATGGAGCCCATATCTGGGGTAGACTGACATACCCTATCTAGAAACAATTAATTTGATTATGGTCAGTTGGCCAATAATCACTTATTAAGGGCCTATTATGGGCCAGACACTGTGCTAACCCCTGAGAATAGAAAGAAAATTTAAAAAAAAGTTCCTGTACTTATGGAGCTCACTGTCTAATGGAGGAAGAGGACACGAAAAAGAAGGGTGAGATGTAGGTGGAGGTGAGTGGGAGAGGATAACTGGCTAGGGCATGATAAATGCATACATGTAGGCAACGCTGAGATGGCTTCCCTGGATGCCCTCTTTAAATGGAGGATCTGGGTGCAACTTTCCACTCTTCATCTTCTACCCTCTTCAGTACTTTGGCTGACTTTTTTTTTCTTTTTTCAGGGCCAGGAACCGTAGTGAACCATAGCATTTCTTGAGAGTAGAAATCATTCTATCTCTAACTATCATGACTTGTGACGTCAAACAGACAACTTCATTAGTTTAAAAAGCAACGGTGGGAAATATTTAAGAGAATTAGATTTGGAATGCAGTGGTTTAGGTTTGAATCCTGGCTCTGGCTCTATTTCTAGTTGAGTGACTTTGGAAAAGTCATTTCTATTCTCTAAGCTTCAATTTTGTCAATTACAAAACAGAATCAGTCACGATGACCTCTAAGATCGTTTCCAGCTGTAAATCTCATGTTGTTAAGGTATTGTGATTTAATTAATAACTCATATTTATGAATCATCTTATGGTTACAAAGATGATTCCTCACAACAACCCTAAGAGGTAAGATGACTATTTTTATCTCCATTTTACAGATGGGGAAACCGAGGCACAGAGAGATTAAATAGCTTGCCTATGGCTAAAAAATTTGCGAATGGTAGAGTTAGAACTCAGAAAGAGAGATCTTCTGACTTTTAAGTCTAGTGCCTTTTTCCCCCCTGGTCTTCACAGCCATCTCAGAGTTGCATGGGATCTGGAAGTTGGTCTTGAGGTAGAAGGGAAGAAAGCAAACGAAGCTCACATTCGATGGATTTGATTTCAATAAAGTAAGAGGCAAAGTAAACTTTAATGAATTAAAATAAAGCTGTTATTTCATATGAATGTGTATACAATGCATCTACACCTATATTGCAAATGCATGTGTATATGTGTTTGTGCATTATATATACATATCATATGCATATATAGAGGTACACATGTAGGCATACATGTATGCATGCATCATGCATATATGCGTATTTCCTTTTTTCCTTTTTTTAGTTTGTAACTCAAATTTTATCAGTGTGAAGAGCTCCTTATGGAGATCTGCATCTCTTCTGTAACTCCCTTATTAGAATGTAGGTTTCCTTCAGATCAGAGATTTTCTTTGTATCTACATTCTCTATTCCTTATATATATACACTTAATAAATGCTCATTTACTTATGGTTACATAAAAGCTTAAGTGACTTACCCATGTAGCTAGTTTGTGTTTGATTTCGTTGTTGTTCAGTTGTGTCTGAATCTTTGTGACCCCATTTGGGGTTTTCTTGGCAAAGATACTGGAGGGGTTTGCCATTTCCTTCTACAGACCATTTTACAGATGAGGAAACTGAGGCAGAGAAGATTAAGTGACTTGCCCAGGGTCATACAGCTAGCAAGTGTCTGAGGCCAGATTGCAGGCCATGAAGATGCGTCTTTCTGATTCTAAGCCCAGTGTTCCATCCACTGCACCACCCAGCTGCCCCTTTTGTGTCAGAGGCAGGATTTAAATTTAGGGCTTTTCTACTCCAAGGCCATCTCTCTGTCCACCAGTCCATCCGTCAATAAGCATCATTACATCCTTATATTGTCTTAGGCATTGTGGTAAGCACTGAGGATATAGAGAAAGGCAAAAAGACAGTCCCTTTTCTCAAGGAGCTACTGTCCAGTATGGGAGACAACAATATACCATGGAAATGTAACTGGGAATAAATTGGAAATAATAAAAAAAGAGAGGATCCTAGAATTAAGGAGGAGTGGGAAAGGCTGTTCAAGATGGAATTTTAGCTTGAACTTGAAGGAAATCAGGGAAACCAGGAGGCAGAGATGAGGAAAGCAAGCATTCCTACAAACATATACAAATAAGAATGTTTGTGCCTGTGTATATTTATATATTATGAATATATACATATACACATCTATGTGTATATATAAACATGCACATACATATATACATATATACACATATAGATGTAGCTTTTGCTTTGACCACATTTTGTAACTTGGCGCTTTGGAAGTAGTTTTAAAAAAAGTTTTCCATATCCTTTTTTTAGCTGAAAAATATTGATCATTTTGAGTGTCAGTTCTTAAATATTTCAAATGTAATCTTTCCCTAACTTTCATATAGCATAACTTCTTTTAAAAATTGTGTTAAAACAGGTGCAGCCTAGTGTCGACTTGGCTTTCAGAAGGGATGATGATGTAGCACGTTTTGCTAAGAGCTGTGAACGCTTCAAATACTCCTGCCAAATTAATTTTAGAATGGAAATAAACCACTAGAAGAACTCAAACATTCTGTTGAGGTCTGCAAGAATTTGGCATAACTGCTAAGGCCAAAATAGTAGAGGGATGTGAAGTCTTTCACTATAGGTCTTCTTCAACCTGAGAATCCTTATAATAACAAAAAGAAATAACATCTAATGAGCATCATTTATAAGATGTAAGTAAAGATCTGGCTCTAGTCCCTGCCTGAAGGGCTTACAAAATCAAAGTCAGCAAAGTAATTAAAACATAAGGATACTAATTGAGAAGATAAATCTTGGACTTGATAGTTGGCATTTGACTGGATTTTGAGATTATTCTCCCCTAAGGTCCTTCTTCAATACCTCTTATTGGGGCAGAGATGATGTTGGGTTTTTGAGGCTTTGCTAGAGAACTCTGAAGGGCCTACCAGGTTGGAAAGGTTTCAGGTACGGGCCTGGTAATGTACTATATGTATGCTGTCTAAAGCCAAGCTTAGCTAAATTCAGAGGCTTATACATAGATTAAACTTTTTTTTTCTTGGTCAACAACTCTCCAGGTTATCCATAAAATTATCAGGTAGGTGTGGTGAGGGGAGTCTCAACTAGCTTCAGTCAAAAAAGTACTCATACCAAATGATAGAACATCACAGATTTTTGCAGTATTGAAGCTGAGAAATTAATTTTTTTCTACTCAAGAAATTCTTAGTATGTATGTACTACATCTAAGCCACTACTCTGTACAAGGCATAATATGATGGGTTTTAGCAGGCAGCTTTGGGATACAGTAGATAGAGAACTGGGTCTGGAATCAGGAAGACATGAGCCTCAGATACTTACTAGCTGTGGGACCTGGGGCAAGTTATTTAATCCCTGTATGGCTCAGTTTCCTCATCTATAAAATGGAAATCATAATAGCATCTATTTCCTGGAGTTGTTGCGGGGATCTATGATATTTGTAAAACATTTTATAAACCTTAAGACACTATATGAGTACTACCCACTGTCATTATAAAAAGATATGTATAATTGGTACTCTGAAAGAGACAGGACAGGGGAATAAGACAAATGCGTACAAGTCTACCATTCAACCTTCGTAATGCTGTGACCCTTTAATACAGTTCCTCATGTTGTGGTGACCCCCAACCATAAAATTATTTTCGTTGCTACTTCATAACTAATTTTGCTGCTTTTATGAATCTATCTGATGTGCAGGATGTATTTTCATTGTTACAAATTGAACATAACCCACAGGTTGAGAACAACTTAGCTAAGATATACACTGTCAACGTGCTTTAGTTTTTGTGCCATAATAGAGCAAGCAATATGTCAGACTCAGAGGCAGGAAAGGTTCTCAGTGGCTGCTTTGTCCTTTCTGAGGAACTTCAGTGAGCAGAATTTCAGCTATCATTGAATACTCAGGATCAAGACAGTAAAAGTTAAACTAACTGTAGAGAGCTTGTTTCATGTCTGGGTCTCTTTTTTGAGTCAGCTCTGAACTTCCAGAAGTCTTTTTTTTCTATCAAGGGGCCTTCTAGAAATCCCCTACAGCTTATCATCTTTGCCCACAACCTCTGGAGGATCATGGCTCCAGAAGAGCAGAGTAGTATTTGTTCAAGTAATAAAGAATTGCTCACCATGAGAAAGTAGAAATTGCACTAAAGAAAACAGATGAAGAGAAGCTAAATTAGACCAGTCACACACAGAAAAGTCCATCTTGGATGGAACTTGGATGGAAAATATTTTTGAGGGTGTAAAGGGATCAGTTCCCAAGCTGTTTGAGAGATGATAAGATGAATGTTTGGGAAAGAATAACCTTAATTATTACTCAAAAAAGGTGATGGAGAAAATATCACTAATTATGAACCCACCTACTCAATTTTCCACCTTTATAGAATATTTTTGAGATAAATTTGTACATGCATCTCTGGCTTCCTTAAAGATGAGATGAGAAGAGACTGGGCAATTTTCACAAATGATACTCTGCAAAAAACCTGATTTTTTATAGTCACACAATTGAATGAAAGATGCATACTAGGGGTGAGCAAACTATGACTCAGGGACCAAATCCAGACTGCCACTAGTTTTGATATGACCCATCAGATGACATTTATTTCCATCTCTTTTTATATAGGCAAGCTTCAGTTCATGAGTTCTATAAAAACAGGCAGCAGGACAGATTTAACCCATAGGCTATAGCTTACCAATGGCTGATAAAGATCATAGAAGATTCCATATGCATGTTGACTATAAAAGATTTTTTGAAAATATAATAACAAGGGTAATTTTGTTCAATGGTCCTCTGATGATTGGTTTCAAGCAAGGAATAAAACCAAGAGATAGATACTTGACAAAGTGTTAGGCATAGTCACGGAGAATGTCCAGGGTATAGTCCAAATGGTAGAATGATTCCTTGTTGATGGCAAAGTCCTCCAAATGTTCTTTTTGGTGGATAATGTTGTGGTGACTACATAAGTCCCAGAATATTGAAGAAAATAACAAGAATATGAAAAATGCTCGTCATCCAGACTAATACATGTAGTTGAATGGACAAATCGCAAAACTGGTCTAATGGTTTGTGTATCTTGGAGGGAGATTGTAGAGATAATCCTGGGCCCAGAGTAGAACAGGAGGAGAACAATTTGGCTTGCATTTGGGAATTTCATGATACTTTTAATGACCTCCCAAGTTTTTCCCTGGAGCAAAGGTCAACTTTTTAAACATCAATATTCTCGTGATCCTGTGAGTCATGGAATATCACCAAGAATTTAAGTTGTGGTTCACCCAAAGGACAAGGGAGAAGCATACAGTGATCAAGCCACAGAATATTTGTAAAAAGAATGATATATTATAATTAGGATAAAGAAAATATATTATCAGAGAGAAGTGTGATTGGAAAAGGTGATCCAACTATCTAGTGAGAGTGAGGTATAATTAGTGACCTTTGTCCTTGTTCCACTGGCATTGATATGATATAGGGAGATTAAAAGTCCTCTAGGAACTGGAAATAAGAAAGATATGAGTTCAAATCCTGATTTAACCATTTATTAGTTATGACTTGTGCAAGTCTTAGCCTTAGTTTCTTCATCTGCAAAGTGGGAGTATAATAGCACCTACCTCACAAGGCTATTGTGTTGATCAAATAGGATAGGTATAGTGCTTTCTAAACCTCACTTTGCTACATAAATGCTAGCTGTTATTAGTACTAGTGTAATTCTTTCAAACTGATTAAGGACTTAGGAATGCCTAGTTATACTTTTTAAAAATTTTTCTCTTTTTTAATTTGTTTTCTTGTTTACATCATTCATTTTCATGACATTTTTGAATTACAGATTTTCTCCCCATCTTACCCCTGCCCCAATCCTAAAACAGTAATTCCACTCTAAAGCCCCTCCCCTGATCTGCTCTCTTACTTTCTGGTAGGTCAGGGAGGGTCTCCCTATCCCAGTTCCTGTATATCTGAATTCCTAGTTGTAGGTATTGCAGAGCTTTATATTCTAGATTCTTTCGATTCCTCCCTTGTCACCCACCCCCAATGGAAGGACAATCAATTCAATACAGGCTGTGGATGTGTGATTATACAGGACATCTTCATAGTGGACATAGTATGACAGTGATCATCTGTCTCTCCTTCCTATCCCTCCCCCTCCTTGTTCTGTTCTCTACCCTGTCCCTGTCCCTTTACTGAAGTGTATGCTTCCAGCATCCCTCCCCCAGACCCTGCCGTCCCATCCATCATCCCCCCTCTCATCCCCATGCCCCCTACTCTCCTGTGTGGCATGATGC
>JAQQSW010007075.1:0-13790 GCA_028646575.1 Pseudocheirus occidentalis | reverse complement strand
GATATCTCCTTCCATTCTGAGACTTGTAGAGTTGTCTTTTAACTGTGAGTTGCTGAGAAGAGTCAAGTTTATCAAGGCTGGTCATCACACATATGATGTATCTGTGACTGTGTACAAATTTTTCCTGGTTCTGCTCTTCTCACTTAGCATTAATTCATATAAGTCTCTCCAGGTAATTATGAAGTCCATCTCCTTCCCATTTCTTATAGCACAATAGTATTCCATTACATTCATATACCACAACTTGCTCAGCCATTCCCCAATTGAGGGGCATCCCCTAAGTTTCCAGTTTTTTGCCAGAGTTAGTCTATTTTTTAAGGTGTTATTTTCTTCAGTATTTTTTGGGTCTCCTTTAGCAGGCTATTTACTCACTTTTCATGATTTTCTTGCATCACTCTCATTTCTCTTCTCACTTTTTCCTCCACTTCTCTTACTTGATTTTCAAAATTCTTCCTGAGCTCTTTCATGGTTTATGCCCAATTCATGTTTTTCTTGGAAGCTTATGATACAGGAGTTTTGACTTTGTTGTCTTCTTCTGGTTTCATGTTTTGGTCCTTTTTGTCCCCCAAAAAGGATTCTATGGTCTGATTGAGCTTCCTCTGTTTTCTCATCTTGCCAGCCAATTACTTGACTTTTGAGCTCTTTGCCATGGTAGAACTCTGCTTCCAGAGTGGAGAGAGTTATGTCCCAAATCACTGGGGTTTTCGCAAATGTTGTCAGAGGTCTGAGGTGGGCACCCTCTCTACAGCCACCATAAGCTCTGGTGCACTGGTGTTTCTCAACCTAAGACCCCCACCCAAGACTGTGACCCAGATCCAAGCAGGTCAAAGTAAGAGTGATTACCCTTTGAATGGTCACTTGGTCCCCCTGTGATCTGCAGCTAGGTAGCTTCAGAGGCAGCTACAGGGCAGCAGCTGCAGCCACTGTACTTCCACTGCCTCTTGCCCTGGGGGCAGGGGCAAGACCAGGCTTTTCCATTGCCCAGTTCCAACAGAGTTCCCTACTGACCTTTTACTTTCTCTTTGGCATTTATGGGTTGGGAAGTCTGGAAACCTCTACAGCTGCCAGTGATTCATTCTCCTGAAGTCTGTTCCAGCCAGTCTGTGCTACTTGTTGGGATTGCCCTGGGTCTGGGCTCTGGTGGCTCATGCAGGACTGCCCTCAGCTCCCAGTTCAGTGCCATAGACCTTTCCTGTTGGCCTGCCAGGCTGTCTTCAGCAGGAGATTTGTTTCTCTTTGTCACTTTGTGGGTTCTGTAGCTCTAAAATTTTTTCAGAGTAATATTTTACAGGTATTTGAGGTGGTTGGTACAGGAGCTCAGCCAAATTCCCACTTTTACTCCACTGTCTTGGCTCCATCCCCCAAAGATAGAGGTTTACAACCAAGAATAAGTGATCCTGTAAGGTAAATGTAATTCTAATCAGAAAAAAATGAACCTTTAATGGAAAGAAGGCATTCAAGAATTTCTGAAGAAAATATTAGAGATTGGCAGAAATTTTGAAAGGCAGAGGAATTAAGAGAAACCTAGATGGGCAAATACATTCCAATGGGGGGGGGGAAGAACTGGATAATGAGGAAACTGAGTATATATACAAAATGTTCCCTCTCTTTCCTGATAGTGAGTGAGTCAATAATTGTTGTAAACCTTGAGGTAGAGGTAACCTTGGCAGAGGCATTAGAAGTAAATGTTTCACACTTCAAATTTGTGCTCTCTCTTCTCAGGGACCAAGAAGTAAAAAAGAGGAGGCTTTTATTTTGAGAGATTGTTGTACCTACTGTTCTTGCTATACTTCTTTAGTAAGTACCCCCTTTTTTAAAGCTAGGTACCTCTGGCTGACTTTTTGATATAATTTCAACTGATAATAAATGGGAGAAATATACTGGTGGGGACATGTCAGCAATAGTATTAGAAAGCCACTCCTATCCCTTTAGGATTATACTGATAGCACTGAGGGGAGACACAGCTAGTTGTATTCTGGGAACCTGACTTGCTAGTCCAAGTAGGAACTGAGAGAGTGAGCTCTGAGCATACACAATCCCCAATTGCAATGACCTTACATTCCAAATGGGGCAGACAACAAGTATGTATAAATTAAATTTACAGTATAAAATTAATAAGTATAAGTATATGGAAAATAGTTAAACACGAAGTAGTTTTGAGAGGAGGGTACTTGCACCTGAGGGAATTAGGACACATAGACACTGGTGTTTGAGCTGAGTCTCAAAGAAAAGGAGACAAAGGTAAGGAGGAAGTGTCTTTCAGGCATGGGTGACAGCAATTGCAAAAGCACAGAGATGGGAGATTCAGTATCTTAGGGGAAGAACAGAGAGAAGATCAGTTTCTAAGGTTCACAAAGTATATGTGGGGAAAGAGGAGGGAAGAAAGTTTAATGAAGCTGGAAAGATAGATTAGGGATAGATTGCAAAGGACCCCTCAGCAGAGGGGCATATATTTGATATATATTTGATCCTAGAGGCATTAGGGAGTTACTAAAAGTTATTGAAAAGGCAAAAGACATGGCCAGTTTTGTACTTAAGGAAAATTACTTTGGTAGGCATGTGTAGGATGAACTGAAGTTTAGGCGGGAAGACTTATTAGAAAGTCAATGCCATAATTTAGGTAGAGCTTGGGACTAAGGTGGTAGCTGTGTGACTAGAGATATAAGGCCAGATGCAAGAGATATTTCTGAGGTAGAAACAACAAGATCAGTGACTGATTTGCAAGTGAATAATGGTCAGAACAAGGACTTTTATGCTGTTATTTATTGCAAATAATGCCTATAGTTTTAGATACTGAGAATTTATTTCTCTATTAACTGTGTGACTTATGACACATATAAACAAATCAATACTGTAATCTGATTAATAATTAAAAGACATTAAGAGGTCTTCTATTTTAGCACCTTATCTGTGCAAAGAGAAGAATGCCAAAGGCAAAAATATCATGCTTCTCACCCTTGAAGTTAGGGCCTCCATGGGCAGAGGCCTGAAATAGGTAAAATGATTGAGTCTTTAGTGTCCCGAGGAAGTCTTTCACAGCTTTGGTCATCTCTGGTTTGCAAGGATAATGGGAAACCAGGACAGGTTGAAGGCTAAACAGGCTTCCTATCCATAAGAAGCCAGAACTATCTCTGAGACCACCCCTAGAGAGGACTCACCTATTTAGATTAAAAAGAAAAATAGAATTGCAGTCAAGGCATGAGTTAGTATAGTTTTTCTTGAATAGGTGTAACACCGTGCACAAGCAGATTTCCAAAAGAATGCTACTGTGAACAGCTTTTAAGGTTTGGATTACACAGTAATAGTGAACACTGTTTATTCCATTACAAATCAAGGTTCAGTACAATATTTACAATATAATATTCACAACATTACATCTTATCACAGAAAATCATAATATAGTGTTCATAACAGCTTAACATTAGAATGGCCACACGGTTTTCACTACAGAGGCTACAATATTTAGAACAAGGAACAAAAGAATAATCATCTGGTTTCCTTAAGGGGAAAACCCTTCTCAACGAATCATTCAATCAATCAATTCACAATATATCAATCTTCCACTCATGGGGCAATCATTAACTTAATCAGCCACTCATCTAGCAGTCAGTCACTAAATTAGATTCCCAATTACTAAATATCATTAATCACTAATACAGTCATTAGAAAACCACACAAACTTCCCACCCCTTGGTGTCCAGCAAACCTCAGTTTCGTCCAAGGGGAAACCTTTTCTTCATCCTGACTCTGGGTGGTCTCTCTGATTCCCTGGATCCACTTCCATGGTCCCAGCTCCCTCCTGAATCCAACAGTCACCTGGATTCAGAAGCAGACAGCTGCCAGATTCTTGTCTAGTGTTCAGAGGTAGACAGCTCCCAGGTCCTTGTCCAGTCCTCAGGGCAATCCCCGGCATACACTGAAGTTAACAAGGTCCAGCACATCTCAAACCCTTCACCACTTCTCTTGCCTGGAACTCAAGGATCAGCCAGGCCATGAACAAACAAAGTCTTATCCTGGTCATGCTTCTTCAGTCTTCCAGCAGTTCAGTTGGACGTAGGACCCAGAAGGAATATTGGCCTTCTGGATGGCCTTCACTGGATTCTGGTCTCAGGAAAATTCCATCTCTTTTTTCAGTCAGCTTCCAGATGCTGGGAGAAACTCTCTCTCTCTCTCTCTCTCTCTCTCTCTCTCTGTTCCCACCCCCCCTCTCCCTCTCTCTGTCTCTGTCTCTGTCCCTGTCTCTCAAGAAAACTCTAACTCACTTTCAGCAGCCCAGCTCCCAGATTCTGAGACAATCCTGCTTCCTTCACAAGAAGATTCCAATTCTGTCTCTCTTTCTCTAGAATTCTTCTTTATATACAGCACTGGCCTCCTGTCTCAGCCAATAACCTTCTTCCACTCAACAGGGGAGTTCACGCCTTCTCAACAGTGGACAGGGTTCACACCTTCCATACTTAGCCTTAAGTTACTAAGTGCTAAATATTTGCTAAACTTAATTGCTATTATAATAGGTGACAACCAACCTTATTTATGGCGATTAGGTCCCTCTCAGCTCTTGAATTCTGTGATTTTATGAATGGTTTCATTGGCATATCAGTGTGAAGCTTCTGAGTAATGTATAATACTTTGCCCTCTTTCATATTTCAATCTTGAATATGTTTTTCAATATCTTCATTTGGGTCATAGGGCTCATAGCACCACAGAGCTGGAAGGGCTCTAAGAGATCATCTAATCCAATTTATTCATTTTACAGATGAGGAAACTAAGGCTCACAGAGATTGAATATCTTGCCCAAGGTCACACTAGTGATAAGTGTCAAAGGCAGAACCTAAGTCCTTTGACTCAGGAGAAGTACTTCTTGTACTGTACCTCACCTTCTTCTGTACCTTCTTTCACACTGTTTGTTGATACTGAAGGGTGCTACAGAGGACTGAGGTATATTTACTTTTCCTTTGTTGTAGGGCAGCAGTTCTCAACCTGTGGGTTATGGTCAATTTCAATATATCCTGCATATCAGATATTTACATTACGATTCATAACAGTAGCAGAATTACAGTTATGCAGTAGCAACGAAAATAATTTTATGGTTGGAGGTCACCACAACATGAGGAACTGTATTAAAGGGTCACAGCATTAGGAAGGTTGAGAACCACTGCTCTAGGGGATGCCCAAGGCAAAGAATTTACTGCCTCATGGCCAGAAGGGTTGTGTTTTTTGGATAGCCCTCTTCTCATCTTCATGAAACAGGATGATGTGTGTTCTGTACTATGTTTTGAAACCTATCCTAATAACTAGCTTTATTGGTCCCCCAAGTCTCCCAATTGTTCAATTTCTCTCCTAAACCAATTTATCTCTAAATTTCTTTGTTCTCTTAGACAGTCCCGTGCCTTGCTCAAGTCCCCATTTGGGTCATAATTTTGCTTGAATAGTTTGTGAATGCCAGGAGACTGCCAGGATTCTTAGATGAAGTTTGGCTCTCCCTCTAATGTTATTGCTGGCTTTATAGTGTAAGTCTATCTGGTACTGCTGAGATGGTGGTGGTTGCTGCCACTGTTTCTTTTCTTCATCTCCACACAGACCAATGGTCTCAATCATCTGCATCCCCTAGCAACCAAATTGCTTTTGAGATGAATGCTTAAATTAAATACACCAGAAAACTCTTAATTATCACACCCCAGGTATCAGAGTTTGTCTTCATTCTATTGCTCTCATTAACTCATTGCAAATAATATTGTTATTCTATAGAGAAACTTTGTAATACCTTTCTCCCCCCAAGTGCATTGCTATCCAGCAGGGGTCTTAGATAAATCTGAGCTAGAATATTAGTTTGATGTAGTATTTTTACTTGAACTGAACAAAAACTTAAAATTAGTATCTGTCTATCTATCTATCTATCTATCTATCTATCTATCTATCTATCTATCTATCTATCTATCTATCTATCTATGTATCTATCTATGTATCTATGTATCTATCTATCTATCTATCTATCTATCTATCTATCTATCTATCTATCTATCTGTCTGTCTGTCTTTGTCCACATACATACACACATATATATCATACATATATATCTATATTGTATACACATATGTATATATGTGTACACATGTATGTATGTATATAGTGCTGCATATTGCTTCATTTTCCTAGGAGAAGAACATAAAACAACCCATTTTCTCAAAGAACAATAGCATATGACCTTAGGAATAGGGATACTCACACTGTCTTACAGGGCTAGAGAGTTGAAATAACTGTCTTAGCTATTGCCCATAGAGCAGGCATTCTTAACTTTTGGTGTATCATGGACCTCTTTGGTAGTCTGGTGAAGCCTATAGATCTCTTCTCAGAATTATGTTTTTAAGATAAAATACTTGAGATTACAAAGGAAACTGGCCATACTGAAGTATAGTTATAAAAAAAGCTTTTTTAATAAGTTCATGGACACAGGTTAAAAAACTCTGCTATAAAGAGTGTCCTATGGAAATGTGGAACAGCCGTGGTAATTTGTGAGTTGCGGTTTGTTCTTGAATCCATGGCACCAAGCTTAATGCCTGGCATAGAGTAAATGTTTAATAACTGCTTGTTGATAAATTTTAAGCTATTAGGCATTTAAGCTAATATTTTCATCTTCAGTCCAATTTAACTCAAATTCCCTTGCCATGAGTATTTACAATGGTCAACCAAGAGTTGACATTACTAAATTATTGAGAAATGAAAGTAGAACAGAACAGTTGTGAATTATCATGCTTCTATATAATTTTAGTTCAATTAGTGCTGTATGAGGTAGAGAAAAGGGAGGAAGAGGAGAAATTCTCAAATGGTTACTTACTATCTATATAGATATAGGCTAGCTTACCATACATAGTACGTCTTCTGAACACTCTAATCCCCATAGGTAATTTAGCAGGACCCTGGTGAACTCACAGATGTTATGGATGCCTGAAGTATTAGTGGCATGCCATTCAAGGAGTGGAGAAATAGGAGTTGGAGAGACAATGAAGTATTTTCTTGGGCGTAACCCCTCTGGAACTTGTTATAGCCTGGAAGAGATAACTAAAGTTACAGTTGCTGGGGTTCATGAATTTGTTTTTAAAATCTTTTGATTAGTGTTTTTCTTTCCTTTTTATCTATTTAATTTTAACATCCCTTTTAAAAATTTGAGTTCCAAATCCTATATCTCTCTCCAGTCCCTCCTCCATCCATTGAGAAGTTAAGCAATAGAATACCATTACACATGTGAAGCCATGCAAAACATATTTCTATATTAGCCATGTTGCAAAAAGAAAAGGAAAGAAAAGAAAGGTTAAAACCAATATGTTTCAATCTGCACTCAGAGTTCATCAGGTTTCTCTCTGGAGGTGGATAGCATTTTTTCTCATGAGTCCTTTGGAATTGGGTGACTATTTTTCAATATCATTATCCTATGCATCTTATTTTGTGCATTTTCAAATTTTATTCTTAGAAGAGCTGCACAGGCTGTACCAGACACTGCTCCACAAAAGGGTTCCACAGAAAAGGTTTAGATCCCTTGTTATATAGTGTGACTAACTCCCAAATTCCCTTTTGCCACTTCACACCATGTAGTTTTTACAAAGGGACATTTATTTCTCAGATGTAGAACAAATATTTCTTAATCCCCTCCACCCTCCACCCCCAAACCTGGAAGGCGTAATATATCCTATGCTACCTCAACTTAGCACGGATTGGTAGTTTTAGGCTCAAAACTTAACTCAGTTCCTACGTAGTGTTGGTCTCACCAAATTCATGTCTAGGTGTGGCTTAATTGCTGGATAAACCTGTGTCTCAACTACTGTTGGTCTGGGCTCCTAAAGGTGACTCCCAAAAGTTTTTCTTTGATTCTCAGGGTGTTGATATTGTATTGCCTGCAAATCTGAACTCTGGAATGACTGGATGCCAAGGAGCTTTTTAGACTTCTCAGATTTAATTAAAAGGTCATATGCCCTACATCGTCAAGCTCTTCCCAGAATGCTGAAGCCAAAAAATTGTGTCTAGAATCTGGCAGAACTTTCTGAATTACTCCTAGCCAATCAGCTAGCCTCATCTTCAACAGGCAAGTAGACGGCCAGAAATAGTTACAAAATATCTATACACTAGCTACGGTGTCTCTCTTCCTATCACCTCCTTTATACATTATTACAGTTGTCCAGGAAACAGCTCATTAGCAGCTTCCACTTGAAGAGACACATTTGGAGGTGCTCTGGGTATGCACCAAACAAACCCCTACTACAACAATTTCTTTACAAGAAAGAGTCCAGAGGCTTGCCGATTTCTTTGCCTTGAGTCCAGGCATTTTGATGCCAATTTGTTTTGTCTCACATTTACTATTTGCTGTATCATGCCTTGAACAACTCTATCCTAATGAATAGTGGGTTGGTTATTACTGAATTGGTTGTTATTTTTTGCATTCATTATGAGGCGATGTTTCACAGATAACATACAGGAGGCACTGGAGTTTTTGGACTCTAGTCTCTAACAGGTTTAGTCTTGATCTGTTTAGACAGGAAGACAGCTTTGAAGGGGTGAATAATCTTACTTTATTCTAGTCTAATCTTCTCAAAGGGTTGCTGATACTGGAAGCACCAACTCCTACAGCATTCCCTAATCACCCTTCTCACAGGGGCCAGTGAGAAGGGGTGGGAGACAAATACCACTCCATTCTAGAAGGCACAGTTTGTGCACTCCCTAAATCCCCTCAAGTCTCAATGGGTGTCGGTTGAGGCAGGTACATGCATTCCTCTATGCATTAACCAAATTCCCAATGGGTACCCCCATGGATTCCCTACTCACTGACCAGCGCCCATTTGTTTTAGAGGGCAATAGACAATGAAGGCATCTTGCCAACATTAAGCTCACAGGTTAACTTTATCATCTTTAATTGTTATTCTGCCCAAGCGTAGTAAATATCAATTATGTCCTCCCTATATCTCACTGCACAATCTCAG
Source organism: Pseudocheirus occidentalis (assembly GCA_028646575.1). Lineage (NCBI taxonomy): Eukaryota > Metazoa > Chordata > Mammalia > Diprotodontia > Pseudocheiridae > Pseudocheirus > Pseudocheirus occidentalis. The sequence continues at coordinate 4,824 of JAQQSW010007075.1, read as the reverse complement.
TAGGATTGTCTATCACTATGATTCTAGGAATTACTATCTAGAATCCTTGGGGCTATTCTGGGAGTTATTATCTAATAGCTGGAAATAAAACCTTGGCATGGCCATGGATCCTGAGAAACTAAACTCTAAAAAGTAGCCAAATAATTTCTGCCCAGTGGCAGATGAATTAAAAGATTTTCACACAATGTTTTTCTCTTGTGTCTTTTTGCAAAGTTAAAGGTGGGGTGAAAAGTGACTGCGAATCATAAAAGAAGCCTAAGCCCTTTCCTTTAGGACTATCCCGGGCTACTTCTGACAAATCTTTTCAGGGGCAATTGTTTGATGGGAATGTTCTGCAAGATTCATTAGCAAATTAATTGTTTTGATGAACCATTGGTGATGACAGCCAACAGACCCATCCCCTGAAGATACCTGTGATCCCCTATTCCCTTGTAGAATCATTGAAGATGAATTCCAGTCCCGTTCAGCACAAGATTTGGTTTAATTGTATCATCCTTATGCCTATTTCTACGCTAGTAATACATTTACCTCTCAGGGGAAAAGCACATTACTGAAGTAACCGTAGTGGATTGCTCCTGAGAGCATCTGAGGGCAGATATGTTATAATTATAAAGCCCTGTGATAATTGCACAACACTTAATTAACTGGAAGACTCATCTATTAATTTATTTTAGAACCCTATAGGTTTATTGAATGAAGCATCTGTCTGAGAGAATGAGGGGAAATGTTTGCATTTCCTTCACATTTCTCCTCTTGTTCTGGTTTGTTTTAGAGATCATCATGTGGGTTTGTGGTAGTGGAGGTGGTCATAGGGCTGTATCAGACACTTTCAGGTCTTGGCATCAGCAGGAAGTATAGGCTATTAGATGGAGTCCAATAGATTTGATCCCCTTTATAGTATGGAGACAAACTGATAAATCAGTTCTTAGTTCTTCTTTTCAGAACTTTTTCTAATCTATACAGTGATTAGAGGCAGCTAGCTAGGTGATGTAGTGGATGGGGCACTGGATCTGGAGTCAGTAAGATCCAAGTTCAAATATGACCTCAGATATTAATTGTGTGACCTTGGGCAAGTCACTTAACTACTATTTGCCTCAGTTTCCTCAACTTTAAAGTGAAATAACAAGAACACCTACCTCACAGGGTTGTTTTAAGGGTCAAATGAGATCTTTTTTTCTTTTCTTTTAAAAAATTATCTATCATCTATCTATCTATTTTTAATTTACAACATTCAGTTCCACAAAGCTTTTGAGTGCTAAATTTTCTCCCATCTTTCCTCTCTCCTCCCCAAGATGATGTGCAATCTGATATAGTCTCTTATATATACATTCATATTATACATATTTTCACTTTAGTCATGTAGTAAAGAAGAAGTATAACCAATGGAATACACAATGAGAAAGAAGAAACAAAATGAGAGAGAGAGCAAACAATATGCTTCAATTTACATTTGCACTTCATAATTCTTTCTCTGGATGTAGATAGCATTTTCCATCATGAATCTTTTGGAGTTGTTTAGAACCTTGCATTGCTGAGAAGAGCTAAATCTATCAAAGTTAGTCATTACACACTGTGGCTGTTACTGTGTAGAGTGTTCTCTTGGTTCTGCTCCTCTCACTCAGCATCAGTTCATATAAGTCTTTCCAGGTTTTCGGAAGTCTTCCTGCTCATCATTTCTTATAGCAAAACAGTATTCCATCACATTCATATACCACAATGTGTTTAGTCATTTCCCAAATTATGGGCATCCCCTCAATTTCCACTTCTTGGCCACCACAAAAAGAGGTGCTATAAATATTTTTGTACATCTATGTCCTTTTCCAATTTGTATGATCTCTTTGGGACACAGCCCTAAATATGGTACTGCTGCATTAAAGGGCATGCACATTTTTATAGCCCTTTGGGCATAGTTCCAAATTGCTTTGAGATCATTTTTGTAAATCATTTAGCAGAGTGTCTGGTACTTAGTAAGTACCATATAAATACTTACTCTCTTCCCCTCTTTTCATTCCTTTGGGTAACTGGGGTGGTGAGTAAGGGAGCTGAGGCATTAGAGTCCATTTGGATGGAAAAGAAGTAGGAGTTTAGAGCAATATCTGAGGTAAAGAGGGAGAAGAAGAACAAAAGCTGGGGGATATTTTGAGGCAACTGAGGCTGTGGCTTCTCAATCAATAAACATTTATTAAGCACCTATTATATACCAGGCATTGTGGATTAAAAAAAGAGGCAAAAGATAGTTCCTAGCCTTCAAGGAGTTTATAGTCTATTGAGAGAAACAACACATATAAACACAATATGTAAACACAAAGCAAGCTATATATAGGATAAACAGGAAATAAACAGAGGGAAGGCACTGGACTCAAGAGAGGTTTGGGGAGGTATTCTGTAGAAGGCAGGATTTTAGCTGGGATTTAAAGGCTTCTGAGTTTTATAAATGAATCAGTTAACAAGGCTTTGGTTTAAATATCTAGGAAATTGATGGTTTCTTGAGTAGGAGTGCCCATGTTCAATTTTTTGAAGCCTAAATTTTACTGATGTCATATATATATATATATTTTTTTTAATTGTAGTTATTTCAAGATATAGTGTACTTGGGGTGGCTAGGTGACGTAGTGAATAGAGCACTGGCCCTGAAGTCAGGAGGACCTGAGTTCAAATCAGGCCTCAGACACTTAACACTTACTAGCTGTGTGACCTTGGGCAAGTCACTTAACCCCAACTGCCCTACCAAAAAACAAAAAGGTATAGCGTACTTCCTCCTGTCTCAGCCACCTAGCTCCTATCTCAGCTTTAAAATCTTTCCTTATAAGAAGAAAAAATATTAAGCAAACCCAACAAATAGAGTATAAGCTTTTGACACTGTGTGCAGCACTCCGTCCTGTTGCCCCATATGTCTGCTATAAGAGGTGAGATGTAGGTTTCATTATCCATTCTCCAGTACTAAAATTTGCTTCATTACAGTCATTTTTAATTCTGGTTCTTCTTATTCTTTATCCTGTTGGAGTTTGTTATGTATTTTGTTTACCTGTTTCTGCTTACTTTTCTCAATGAGTTCACAAATGTCTTCCCACATTTTTCTCAATTCCTTGCATTCATTATGTGGAAGCACATTAAAAAAAATTCCTTATTTTTAAAACTGAAAATATTACAAAGTAATATTTTCTCTAGTCTAATAAAAAATTCTTTCCTTCCCTTCTAGTTAGAAGCAGGGATGTCAGAAGCATTGAAAAGAGACCCTTTTATTAGGTGAATGGATAAAAGGTCATAACTAAAAGCCTGACAAAGAATAAGGCTTATCTATAGTGGAAGATTCCCTATCCCTGTAGAGAATACTTACCCATCTTAAACATATTTTCCCTTCTAAGGGCTTTCTCCTTTCTCTGTCCCCTGAAGGAAATATACTCGGATTCATCCCATGGGAAATATTGTTGTTCAGTTGTTTCAGTCCTGTTTAACTCTTTGTAACAACATTTGAAGTTTTCTTGGCAATTGGTTTGCCACTTCCTTCTTCACCTCGTCTTATAGATGAGGAACCGAGGCAGAGAGGGTCAAATGACTTGCTCAGGGTCACACAACAAGTAAGTGTCTGAGGCCACATTTGAACTCAGGGTGATGAGTCTTCCTGATTTTAGGTTGGGCTCTCAAACCTATTTGGGTTCTCAGATATGGGAGGAGTCCTGTTGCTTCCTCCTAGTAGTACTAGGGGAAGAAAGGGGGCCATTTCCAGTTGTCCTGATCTACATTTTGCCACTGGACCCAGATGGCTCTGATTGAGCAAGTGAGGCTGTTGACCTTGCACAGCCCTCCCTCACTTAAATCCGATTCATTTGCAAATCATGACATCACCTTCCTGATGCCATGGGCATCTTAGAGAACTAAGAACAAACAAACTAACAACAAACAACATTAACAATAACAAAACTAAAGGAAGGAGAGGAGATTGAGTTACTTAACTATTTGGATTGTTAAAGCAAACCAGTATTGATGCATATCTTGATTTTCTTTGTTGGATTCCTAGAAATGTTACCTAAAACTGTCCTGAGGCAAAGACATCTCTCTTGGGGACTTGGGGAAACTGCTGTTTTGAAGGTTTTGTTCTCTCTAAGTCAGAAATGACTTGGAGTTAATCTTAAAAACAAAATTGATTCTGGCAGACTGGTACCTAAACTAAGTACAATATTAACTCTTTCTTCAACAATTATTTTCTACTCCATAACAACATTCTATTCTCTCATGTATCATAGTTTGTTCAGCCATTTCTGAATCTGTGGGTATCCACGTTGTTTCTAGTTCTTTGCTACCACAAAAGTGCTGCTCTGAATATTTTGGTATATATGGGGCCTTTCTGTCCTTAATTTCTTTAGTGCATTTGCCTATTAAATGTGATTGCTATATAAATGGAGATGGGGAGACAGATAGGAGAGATACTGTGTGGGAAGGATGTGTAAGACCTTGCAGCTGATTAGATATAGTGATTAAGGAAGAAGAAAGAATGAAGAACAACGTCAAGGTTGTGAACCTGTGTGATTAGAATGATGATGTTGCCACCCATGGAAATGGGGAGATTTGGAGGGCAGATGGGTCCAAAGGGCAATTGGGTAGGCAACAAGAATTTATTGAGCACTCACTAGAAGCCGGGCAATGTGCTAAGTGATGAGGTGTAGGCTCTGAGACCCCTCCCCCCTTTTTGAGCTCTCCTTGATTCTTTGAGGTACAGGCTCTGGGAAAGTAAACCTTCCCAGGGAAGACATTTGCCTGAGGTCAGGAGCCTTGAGATGCGGCTCTGCCCAAATCTTTAGCCCCCTTTGTTCCAATAGTTTCCCA
>JAQQSW010007074.1:0-13790 GCA_028646575.1 Pseudocheirus occidentalis | reverse complement strand
GCCTGTAGTGCTTTCTGTCTTGTGGAGAGTTTTGGAGCTTGAAAATCTGTTTAGCGTCCCATTTTATGAGTTTTTTAGCGTGTTTGTGTGGGAGCTGCGGTGCTTTGCTGCTTCTACGCCGCCATCTTCGCTCCGCCCCCGATTTTAGCCAATCTCAATTGGGCCCTTACTGTAGGAAGGTGGTCCTCTATTCCACCTTTATTAATTCCTTGTCCTGCTCACCACAGCATCTTCCAAAACTTTTCTCTTCAACCCTCCTCTCCTACTCTCTCTGCTGAGGAAAAACATTTAGGCCCCTCTTCTCCTTTCTTCATTTTACATTGCACATTTTGGTGCATGCCCCAGCCACATCTCTCCTTCATGGTCTCTTATGATGAAGCACCCCTTTACAAGGTAAAGAAAACTATAAAATGAGTTCCTTTATAGCTAGTTCTTTTCTGATGTTGAATTTTTTCAACTCTCTCTTTGATCTTCTGTTAGTTTGGGCGTTTGGTATTTTTGAAAGCTGTCTCATGCTGTCTCAGTTTTGTTAGCACATATAAACTGTGCATAATAAGTTCTCATTTTCAAATTGTTCTTCTGGTTTTGCTATGATTTCATCTTGTTTGTCTGCTATTATGTGGATTTGATTTTCTGTCCTCTTAGTTTTACACAGATTGGCTAAAGATCTATTCATTTTATTAGTCTTTTCAAAGAACCAGCTTTTAGTATTATTTATCCTTTTTATAGCTTTTTGGATTGCAGTTAATCTATTTCCCTTTTCATTTTTAATTTCTTCTCTTTTGTGTTTATCTCACCTTTGCTTATTTGTTGACTTTACATTTAAAAAGAATGCATATTCAGTTCATTAACTCTTTCCTTTTCTATTTTGTTAATGTATGGTGGCAGTCTGTGAAAGGGGAAAAGGGATGGATAAGCAAATTACTGTGTCGCTATAATCCACAAGACTTCCATTGGTTATGGAGGAAAGAGAGGATGACTCCAAAGTTGGGAACCTGAGTGACTACAGGAAAGGCAAAGCCTTCAATATAGACAGGGAAGTTTCCAAGAGTATTTAGTATTTAGGTGGGGGGGGAGGGGTGGCGATAGTGAGTTCTATTGTAAACATGTGAAATTTGAGGTGCCAATGAGTCATGTAGGTAGTGAAGGTAGTGAATACACAAGTGATTGGTGATATGGGACATATGTGGATGTAGCTATCTGCATATCTGAAGAGAGATGACAATTTGAGGCAACAAAGAAGGCTGAGCAGTCAGGTGTATAGGAGGAAAACCCAGAGAGGTCAGTGTCAGAAAAGACCCAGGGAGCAGAGAGAATTTAGGAGGAGGGATTCACTGTAGAGTGATTTGGAGCTTGAGAATAAACTATCAGATTTAGTAATTAAGATGTCATTGGTTCAAGGATAAAAAGATCTCATATATGTTAGAATATTTATAAGCAGCACTTCTTATAGTGGCAAAGATCTGGATACCATGTGGATACTCATCAATTGATAAATAGCTAGATCAGTTGTGGTATATGAATATAATACTGCAGTGTAAAAATGATAAAATATGAAGAATAGAGAGAAGGATAGGAAGACTTAAATGAATGGATGCAAAGTGAGGTAAGCTAAACCAAGAATACAAAATATAAAATGACTTCAACAGTTTAAATGGAAATAACAATAAAAAAAACTTGGAACAGAACACATATAATAATTAAGCTGAGAAAGTCTTCTTCCTTCTTTGCAGAGGTAGGATATGGAACATTATATATGTTACCAGACTCAGTTGCCTTGTTAGTTTTGCTTAACTATTTTTTCCTTTATTAAAAAAATTCTTTCTTGCAAGGGATGACCCTCCAAGAAGGAGAGGGGAGGAGGAATTTATTTGGAAATGAGTGATCTAACATCATAGAAATTAACTTATTAAAATTTCTCATAGGTAACCTTGCACAGAGCAATTCAGTTGAGTCAGTTGAGTAGTAAAGTCAGAAACTAGGCTGCAAGAGTTGAGAAGTGAGAAGGAAATAATGTGAAGGAAAACAACATTGAAAAACTTCAGAACTGTGATAAATCCGATGTCCATTTGTGACTTCAGAAGATTAATGGTGAAGCATGCCTCCTGTCTCTTGAGAGGTGGTAGACTACTGGTATAGAGAGAAGCATGTATTTTCAGACATTTAACTCACATCTTCATGAATTCAGGTCCAATGCTCTATCTACTGCACCACCTGGCTATATATTCAGTCCTAACCTCTTTTCTGAGCTCTAATCTTGTTTTACCAACTGCCTTTTGGACATTTAGGATTGGATGTTCTGTAGGCATCTCAAACTCAATATGTCCAAAAGCAGAACTCACTGTCTTTCCCCCAAACCCTTCTTTTTCTCCTAATTTTCCTCTTCCTGTTGAGGGCACCATCATCCTTTTAGTCACCCAGATTTGTAAGCTTAGTGTCATTTTCAAGTCCTTCCCAGTCCACTTTTAATTAATAATCACTCCACCCCACATATTAAATTTGTGCTGAAGTCCTGTCCTTTCTACCTTCACATCTCTTGAAAATGTTCCCTTCTCTCTTCTGACACTGCCCGACGCCTGCACTATTACAATAGCCTGAAGGTTTATCTCCTTGCCACAAGTCTCTCCCCACTCCAGTCTTTCTTCCTCTCAGCTTCTAAAGTAGATTACTTCACTATTTAGTAAACTCTAACAACTTCCTCTTACTTTGAAGCTGCTGTTTGACGTTCAAAGCCCTTTGCCTGGTCATTTGCTCTTTGCAGTGTTTTGTACTCTCCTCCCCTCCCCACACTCTACAATTCAGTACTGCTGGCTTTTTGCTGTTCATCCCATGTACACTCCATCTCTTGACTGCATTTTCCCTGTTGGCTCTTCCATACCTGGAATGCCCTGTCTCCTTACTTCTGCCTCTTGGTTTTCTTGGCTTCAAGATTCAACTCAAATCCTACCTTCTTTAGAAGGTCTTTCCCTTCCCTTTCCTCTTCCTAGTATCTTCCCTCTGAGACTATCTTCCATTTACTGTCTGTATGTGTGTATACACACACGTGTATGTGTGTGTATACATATATAGATACATATACATATTATATATGTGTGTATATATAATATGTATATGCATGCATTGTATGTGCATATTTATGAGGTCTCCTCTGTTAGACTGTGAGATCCTTGAGGGCAGGGATCATGTTTTTGTCTTTCTTTGGATTCCTGACCTTTAGTCCAGCATGTACAATATAGTAAGTATTTAAATACTACTTGTTGTAGGAAACATTTCCCAGCAGCTAGGAAGAACTACAAATCCTAGCCAGTGCCTTTCCAGAGCAGCTTCAGGGTTCTGAGAAGGGTTTCTTTTTCTTTGATTTTTTTAAACTTCTAGCCTGTTTAAAATGATGCTTTAACATGTAGTGTCCGCCACTAGCGAGTCCCTAGAGTATCTACCAAACTCTTGGGTTTCTTTCGGGCTGTATTTATCCTCTCAGTGCTGCCTTGTCTTTGGGAGTGTAGATATCCTTTCCTTATTCTAGAGGGATATCTGCCCCATCTGATCAAATCTCATGGATTGGCCTCCTCCCTTCTCCCCATCCCATCCCTTATGTCCCTTACCTGCTGTGTTTCATTTAAGACACACAAAGACATACTTAATAAAAGTTTTAATCAGAATGGCAGAAATCAATCACAGGTTGTTATGCCCATGTTGGGCATTCCCAAGCCACAAGTTCCTCCCTCCCAGACACATTCGGTTCCTAATTGGTCCCATTGGGAGTAGGTAGAAAATTTACTCTGGGCTTTTCCCTCACAAAGCCATCCTGGGGAATGAGCTCTGCATTGAATCATTCAATGCAGGATCTCTCTGGAAGTTCAGTACTAGGAGTTGAATTGGTCAACTGTCATCAGCTTCCAAGGCATCCTGATTCTGCTCCCCATCTCCTTGCTTCTTCATGTAACATTGCCATCCACCCGGCCTGAGCAACACCTTGTGGTTACACTCCCTTGCCTCAAGGGCTTGTACTCAATTTTGTTTCATTTCATTCTATTTCTATCTCTTTAATACTATGCAAGTCTGAAAGAGCTTTCCTTCCCCAAGGGCCATGAGCCATCTGGCTGTCCCAGCCCTGTCAAATGGCATCTGGTGTGGGGACCATTTTCGTCATCTCCCTCATTGGATTTGAACTTGGGCCCCTCTCCAGGTGCCTCCTTTGGCTCTTTGTGAGGGCCATAACTGGGCTATGAGTGTTAGAGCTGAGATCTTAGTGCACCATTACTGAACCTGCACATTGTGGCAGTGGTTGGCAGTGGAGTCCATTTAGCACTGACCTTTCTCTTGCCCAACTTTTATCTGTTCCCTGAAAATGGGAACCTTTTTCACTTAGAGTCAAATTAGAAATTCATATGAAGATTCTGTTTTGTTGTATGCACTCTCCCCTTTTTGCTGGCTGAGGGAAGGGCCTGGCAACAGAGGACATAATATTTGGAGGGGGAAATAGAGGAATCTCCACACGTACTTGGAGCCAAGTTCTCCCTCCCCTCCCACTCCCACTCATAGGTCTCTGAGAAGGCACAGGGAGCCTACCTGCTGACCCCCCACTGCCTCTTATCTTCCAGATAACCCTCTTTCACCATTCCAACACTCTCTACCTCCTCAAGGACTCCAAAGGCCCATCTTATGTCACAGGGCACAGATACCACCTTTCCTTGTTCCTTAGCTCCAGTTAACAGCAACAATGGGACTTATTGAAGGATTTATTTCCTTTGTGTAGAATTTGAGAGTGGAAGATCTCCACCTCCAACCACATACCAAGATACCTCGAAGTATCTGCTTCTGGGCCTCCCCCTCACCCCCTGCCAATATCCCAGTGTCAACTGTGGCGACTGGGTATTCTTTCTGCACAGGTGAGGAGAAAGAGAAGAGGGGCCTGACAGTTGTGGCTAGATCATAGTGGAGTGAGGAGCTGTGGATGGCAGCTGGCTCTCCTTTGCCTCCAGGTAGGGGGAAGGGCATGGTAGGATTCACCAGCATCCTAGATGTACAGGTACAGTGAACATACTTCCTGGGTCCAGGTTTAAGGTCAAGTGTGAAGATGTACCTGTGATAAGGCCCTGTCCCCACAGGGGAGGACTCTGTTTTGTCCTATCCTTCTCCCCTCCCTCCCCCAGTCTTTAGCCTTCTGGGGCACACTTATTATAGAATCAACATTCTTAGTTTTTATGGGTCATATTCTAAAACTGGTGACATTCTAGACCTGATTGTTTAAAGATATAGAGATTTTTTTTACATGTTGTGAGTAAATTCTAACATTCTGGAATTATATTGTTTTCAGTTTTAATAATAATATTTTTCCATCGTGCTAATATGTTTTCAGAGAGAAAATTTCATCTCTGAGGCCTGCTTTCATTTCCCCCCCAATTTTGGCAAGTCATTGTCCTCTTTATGACATGGGTGAAGGTTGCAGGGCTTAGAGTGCCACAGCATTGTATGTGTGCTGCTTTCCTTACACTCTTCTGGAAGGCAGGGTTGAGAGATATGAATTATCCAAAGAGAGAGGGGAGTGTATGAGCTGTTGACTAGTGACAGTGGATGGTAGTCACTCGCCTAGATGTCCCAGCAGAGTTACTCTGGTCCTGCAGCACAATGGCCTTACTCCCAAGTTGGAGCATCCCTGGCTGGCCAAAAGATGGGATTCAGCCTGAACAAACTTCCCATCAAGGCATGTGCTGCTGGCCTGCAGCTGCATTGAACCGAGAGGCATGACAGAGCTCAGTTCTAAGAAAAAGAGTCAAATCTTTGGCCATGCTCCTGCCCCACATCTGGAAGTTCCTCTCGGTCTGGATAAACCCTTTCATTCATAAGATGCAATCAATGGATAGTAGCCACATTAAAAAAAGAAAGAATAGCCCAAGTATAAGAAAATGGTTTCCCAGCTTCTGGATGGAATGCTTTGCCCCAGTTGGGTTTAGATTCCTTCTTCCCACATTTCCTCCCACGTTTCCTTTCTGCAGGGCTGGAGTGCCAGGCCTCAAGCACTTAATATCTTTCCTTCCCTCACCCTTTCAAAGGTCACAGGGGAGGGCTTGCATCCCAGCAACTGTCCCAAGGTCCATTTTCCCAGCTTATATATCTTCCCTCAGGGTTCTAGGAGTGGCCCTGAAAGGTGGGAATGTCTTTTTCTAATGCTTTTGGCTTCAGCCCCCCCCTCCAATGTATTCTCCTCAATATCCATTGCCTGTGATTGTGGGCTGATTAATGCCTCCAGTTTAACCAGTTAACATCAATGTGCTGTTATAAGGGTCTATCCACTGAGAAGTTATGGCAAGAGCAGAAGCCTACTTTCCCCCCAGAGCTCAGGGGGCATATATTCCCCTGTCCTACTTTGGTCCCTCAGGAGAGTAGCATTTGCTGGCCACATTACATCCTGAACGTGGCACAGCCAATGGACAGAGTTGCTTTCTTGCTTGTAGGACCTGGTGTCTCGGCCACTGAGTGGGATCCCTGTTGTTCCTTGGGGCTGTGCTGACAGACCAGGCTCGGCAGATTACAAACTCTGGCTTGGACTCCAGCTCCCATACCTCTGGTAGCTCTTCTGACCTTTCAAAGGACACAAGGTCTATCCCATCTCCAACGTACATTCACCTAAGGCAGGAAAGAAACAACCACAGGGCCATGGGTGGTGTAAGTAGACTGTTGGTACTAGTGCTCTCTCCATAGCTGGAGACTTAGAGTAGTCCTAGCCTCCTCATTTAAACAGCCAGGCAGGACTGAAAAAGAAAGAGTGTCTCTTAATAAAAGGATTTGTTCTGGGAAGTTTGGATTCAGTCAAAGGGCTTCACTTGAGGACCTAGAGGGCCACATGGGAACTTGAGGCTGCACGGTCCCCAGGCCTGGGCTGCCTCTCTTCCTTCTCTTTTCTATTCCTTTTCCTCCTTCCTCCCTCCAGTTGCTTCTCCAATTGTCTCTTCTTCCTTTAACCTTTCCTTCTTTTCTTGAACCTTTCCTACTGTGATCATTCCTTCCATCCTGCTCTCTTTCCTCCTCTCCTTCCTTGCCACTCTCTGTTACTGTTTGCTTCCTTTCTGATTCTTCACCCCCCTTCTTCCTTCCCTTCCACCTGTCTCCATTTGTAATGGGGGCCCAGATAGCAGACGTAAAGTAGGTCCAGAATGTACATATTCCAATCATCCTTCCATCACCTGTCATTATCCCTTCTCAGGTTCCCCAGCCTTGTTGATGTGAGCCAACAGCCTGCAGAGCATGGTGAATATGCTCAGAGGACGACTTTCCATTGGTCAGACCCCTATGATGTCCCCATCTATCCTTTCCTTCCCTCCTTCCTTCTCCTTTCCCCTTTATCTCTGCTTTTCTTTCCCTCTCTCCTCTTCCTACTGTGCTTCCATCCCATTCTCCATCCCATTATCCTCCTACTTCCTCTCTGCTTTTCCTCCCTTCCTTTTGTCCTTCCCTTTTCCCCTGATTTTTTTCTTTCCTTCACTCCAACTTTCCATTCACGCCTTCCTTCTTTTTCATTCTTCTCTTCCTTTCTTGCCACTGCTTCTTTCCTTCCCATTCTACTACCTTCCTTGACTCCCTCCCTACTTCTCTCTCTCCTATTGGTTCCTCCCTCCCCTTCTCCCTTCAGCTCTTCCTCCCCCATAGGTCTCCCTTCTTCCCATCCTTCCCTATTAATTCTCCCACCCTCCCTTCTTCTTTCTCTCCTTCCTGATCCACCTCCCTCCCTCCCACACCTCCTTTCCTCCCTTCCATTTTCTTGCTTTTTCCCTCCATCTTGCCAACCTTGCTTCCTTCTTAGCTTCCCTGTCACTGCCTCCTTTTCTCCCTTGTGTTCTTCTTTACTTTCTTCCCTCTACTTTTCTTCTTTGCCTCCTTTAATAACTCTGTTGTCATTCCTCTCTGTCCCTTTTTGAACTTCTTGAATTGTAAAATTTTCTTGGTATCATTTGTCTTTATATCACCAATGTTCCACTTAAAAAGAGAGGCTAGATTCTCTGCCCTTTCTCTTTGTTGAGACTGCCAGATTTCCCCTAGATTTCTCAAGCTCTCCCCCTCTCTTCCTCAGCTGCATTGGCTCATCTGCCTGCCTGTTGTCCCAGCTGTCAACTTACTCCTCCAAAAAGGGTCCACTTGCAAGAAACAGTTCCCACTGGGCAACTGACATCTTATTCAAAGCCTCTGGATCCCCGGGCTCCTAAGGTAGCCACCAAGGCTGTAAATGTTCATCTCTCAGGATTGCTGTTCGATGACCTGTGGCCAAGGAAACAGATAAAAAACCAGAGATTTATCTGAGGTTTCTCTCAGGCTTACTGGGCAAGCCCATGTTATTGTAGCTACCATGGCTGCTAATGGGAAGGTAGAAGAGAGAGAATCCCTTCCCAATGCTGTCCCCTTCCCCAATGATAAGTCTAAGAAAGCTGATAGAATCAAAGTAAAAAACCTACCCTGAAAGGGCCTCTGGGCTCTGTATTTATCCTCCCCCTTCCCAGCACTGTATCCCTTCTCAACTATGTTTCTGTCTCCTTCACTAGCATCCTCCCTCCTCCTCCTGCTCCTCTTCCTCTGACTCCTTCTCTCTCTCTCTTTCCCTCTCTCTCTCACTCTTCCCCTCCTTCCCTCTCCCCCCTCCCTCCAATTCTGTCTCACTATCTCTGTCCCTCTTACTTTTATTCTCTCTCTGGCTCCATGTCCCTCCATCCTTCAATGGTTTTGTCTCCTTTATTAGATGTCTTTTCCCTTCTTTCTTAACCACCATCATCTTATTTCTCTAAATTCATGTTCCCTCTAATTTTCTTTTGGTTTATTTCCTTTTCCTGGCTCACTTTTCTCCCTAGCTCCATCTGTTGTTCTGGCTCTCTACCTCCACCCCTGGATTTCCCCTTCTTGCCTTTTTGTCCTCTTCACTATTTTTTCATCTTCCTATTCTTTCTCACACTGTCTTTCTTGCCTGTGTAGGGGGGCTATTACATGTAATATTAATGAGGATGGGCTTGGGCCTTGTGTCCTTTCATTGTGCCATATTGCCCTGACCCCTTGCTAAAGAACACAGTCAGTGGCTCCTCATTTGTCCACTTGATTGGGAGCAATGTCAGAAAAGGATTGGTGACTGACCCAGGAAGAGCTGCCCACTAAGTAGGCAAGGGAAGGCCAAGTCTTCACTTTTCTTTCTTTTGTTCTCTTTTAAGGAGGCTTAGAACTCTCCCTTGGATTTCCAAAAGTCAGGGAGGAGGGGATCTCCCTCCCTTCCTCTTTCCCCAGATGCAATGACTTATTCTCTTGGAAATGTTCATCTCCAAGAAGGGTGTAGTTGGAGGAGAAATCTCCTGCTGGGCAACTAGTGCCTGATTCAAAGCCACTGAACCTTGGTTCCTCTCTTGGTAGGTTCACCTGCCCCTCTCTCTGTCAGTCCACTCATCCCTACATCCCTCAGTCCCTCCCTCTGGACCTCTGTGACCATTACCTGTATTCCTCCATCCATAGATCCACTTCATCTGTTACTTGATCTGTTGCATTTTCTCCATGGAATCCATCACTCTGATCCATCTGGTGTGTAGCTCCATTTGGGTCTCCCTTGGTCACTCCTGACCCTTTCTCTGTTATTTCATCCTTCTTTATCTCTTAGGGCCCTCTATTCTTCCCAGCCTCATTCTACCCCTTCCTTCTATCTTTTTAATCCATGTACCTCCATCCTCGTGTTCACACCTAACTCCCATCTGTCGCTCCAGATAATCCATCAGTCCCTGCCTCAGCCTCTCCATTAATCCGTATTTCCCTGTAACATTGACCACATCCAGTATAATTTTTTCTAAGTATGTAGTTCTGACTTGGTACTTTCATTTACCCTTCCATTTCTCACTTTGATTGTCTTTCTAAGCATCTAAACCTCACTTTGTAGACTTGTCCTTTAACTTGTCTTTCAATGTTAGGATCTCAGCAAACATTCCATATGTAATTCTTAAAATCTCTCTTTTCTTTCTTTCCTGGCTCTCTGTGTTTCCTGACCTGTCTGTCCATCCTTTACTTGTAGGACTTCTTTCACATATACTCACTGTGCTGGTACCTCCACACAAGAATCTCTCACTAGGTGCAATTCTCTTTCCAGGCATCCCCGGCTTTCTTGGTTCCTGACCATCTCTCATTTTACCAATTTCTCCATTCATCTACCTCTTACTGTCTAGTTTGCTCTTCTGGTCATTCCTTGCCCCTTTCTTCTGAACATTCATCCTTCTATGCCTCTCAAGGGCTTTTTAACCATCAGTCTCTTAATTAAGATGTTTAGGTCTTGCCATTCATTCACCTCTCCTTGTCTAGATTTCATTATTCAGACACCTCTTATATTCTGGATCTATCCATTCGACCTTTTGCTAGTATCTGTGAATCACCCACCATCACCATTTCCCTTTATGTCCTTCTCAATACACTCTTCTCTCCTTGTCTGTTTATCTTCATCCATTCATCCATCACTCAGAGATTAGCTTTCTTTAAACATAAAACTCCCATTCAGTACTTTAGTTCACCCAACGCATTTCACATTTAGCTGGTCTTTCTAAGCAACCAGACATCAATTATACTTATCTCTCTTAACCTATCTCTCACTCTCTGGATCACTACAAACATTCCATATTTCCTTTTCAAGATCTCTCCTTTCATGCTTTCCTGCCCATCCCTGTTTCCACCACTATCCATCGTTCACTGCTCAGGCTTCTGCTTTCACACATACCTCAAAGTGCAGGTATCTGCAGTCAGGAATTTCTCACTCAATACAACTCGCTTTCCATACATCTCTCACTCTCTTACTATCTATTAACCTTTTCTCACTTTCCCACTCTCTTGATTGAGCTATTTCTTATTGTCTATTATTTTTTCATAATTTTATTGCATATCTCTCATTTCTTACATAATTTTTCCTCTACCACCTTATTTGGTTTTAAAAATCTTTTGTTTTGCTTTTTTATCTCTTTATTTCTTCTAGGAATTCTCATCGAGCTGGTGTTCTATCTGCATTTTTCCCCATGAGGCTTTACTTATAGATGTTTTCAAGTCATTGTCTTCTTCTGAATTTGTATCTTGAACTTCCCTGTCACCAAAGAAGCTTTTTATGGTCAGATTATTATTATTATTATTATTATTATTATTATTATTATTTTGTTATTTGTTCATTTTTCCAGTTTACTTCTTAATTTTGGACTTTATGTTAGAGTAAGGTTCTGCTCACCTCTGGGGGCAATGACTGGCTTGAGTTTCTGTCTTTTATGTCCTTCAGCTGCTTTCTCAGATTGGTCTGGGGGATTATGTTTTTGGTGCTTCCAAGATGGTGTGATCTGGGTAGTGGTCTGGTCACTGCCCTATTGATTTGTGCTTTGGTCCTTGTGTAGATAATTCCCTTGTTCCAACATGACAATAATTGCTTCCTTCTGCCCTGGAACTGTGACCAGAAGCTGGGAAATTGACAACAGAGCTGCTAGATGGCCTGAGAACTGTGACCCAGAACTAGGTAATAGGAGATGGAGCTGCCAAATGGTACCTGAACCTGCATCCAATGCTAGTAGAGGGACCCTAGAAATCTCTTTCTGCCCAGGTCTTCAGGCCTCTTACTAGTCCTTGGTCCTGGGATCCTGCCACTGCTATAGCCCAGGGCTGCTTCAGCTGTTCTTTATTCCTGGCCAGCCCCCACTCCATTGTTTGTATATATCTTCTGTCTTCCAAAGCTGCTGTGGGCCAGAAGAATGTCTCACTGTTACTTTTTCTTGCATTTCTTGCTCAGAATTCATTTTGTCATGTTTTCTGTGATCATTGTAGAAGCAGTTTTAGAGGAGCTTTGGCAGTTGTGATCCCTGACTCTGCCATCTGGACTCTGTCTTCTGTATTTTACTATCAAGATCCCTTTTCCTCTTCATTCCTTGCTACTTAGGTGTAGCCTCTGCAGGTCCTTCAGCCATTGATCTCTCAGTGTTCAGATCATGTCTAAATCAATATAGTCATTCATTTTTCACTGTCTAGCTCTTGCCAATCACAATAGTCTCCGCACATTTGTCTCTGTATTCATCCATCTGTCACTGTCTAGGTCTTGCTATCTATTCATGTCTCCTTCATTCAGTTGGCCTAAAGATCCATTTGTCCATGGTTGTGTCTAGCCATTCATTCATTTCAGCCTTGACAGTTCTCAATTCAAACATCTTGAATTGCAAAATTCTTGTCATTCATCCACTTTCCATTTCAATTTTATAATCAATCACCTTTCACGTTCTGTTCCAAAGCTCACTCTGTTGATTTCTCCATTCATCTGTCTCTCACTGTCTGGATCACTGCAAACATCCATATCTCCTTCTCAAGACCACTCCTTCCATGCTTCCACTGCTGTCTATCCTTCACTGCTAAGGCTTGTCTTTTCCAACATATGTCATTGTGCATGTATGTCCAATGAGGAATCTCTCATTCAGTACAATTCTCTTTACATACATCTCGCACTCTCTTGGTATCCCTTACCATCCATCTCTCATTTTCTGCAAGATGGATCTCCTCAAAATTTGTCATTCTTTTCTGCTAATCTGTGCTTCCTCAGCTGTCCATCCTTCATTGGTGAGGCTTCTCCATTCACACATACCTCAATATGCAGGTATCTATAGCCAGGAATATATCTTCCAGTAAAACTCTTCAGCATTCTGTTAAACTCCCTTATGATCCATATCTCATTTTCTCACTTTCTCCATTCATCCATCTCTTATTGTCTTGGTTGCTTTTCTGTTCTTTTTTTATGTTTCAATTCTACATATTCACCATTCTGTGCCTTGCTAGATCTATAGAACCATCAGTCTAACAGTGCTGAAGTCTCTCCATTCATTGATCACCCACTGTCCAGGCCTTGCCATCCATTCCTTTCTCTGTCTCTGAGCTAGTTTAACCAACTATTTCTCTTTGGTTACATCAAACCAGTCATTCATCCCTTCCTTGTCAATTTTTAATCAGCCACCTCACATTGCATAGTTCTCACCATTTATCCCTTTCTTCCTATTTAGATTTGAATATTGCTATCCCAACTATCCCAGTCTGGGCCTCTCTTTCAATGTCTCGTTAGTGCCTCTGTATTGTCCACCATCAAAATCTCCCTATCTATATTTCACACTCTATTTTTCTCTCCCTATTTCTCTATTCATCTACTATTTCTAGATTAATTTTCTCTAAACATGTAATTTTCCCTCTGTACTTCAGTACTACAGTCCTTCTCTCACTCTGGTCTAACGTATGAGCATCAAACTCTCCATTCACGTCTCTCTCATCTCTGAACACATCCATATTTCCTTCTCAAAATTTCTCCTTTCATTTTATACTTCCTGCCTACGTTTCCACCACACTCCATCCTTCATGACTGCAGTTCATCCTTTCACACATATCTCTCCATGCATGTATCTCCAGTCATGTATCTTTCACTCAGTACAATGATTTTCATACATCTCTCAATCTATTAGTCTCTTTACCATCAGTCTGCTGTGTCCGCAGGTATTCATCCTTCATTGCTATGGCTTCTGCTGTCATTCACACCAAACACTGCATGCAACCAGGCATGAATCTCTCACACAGGACAATTTTTGTTCCTCACACCTTACATGCTCTTGCTCCCTCCCCAAACATTTCTCCTTTCACGTTTTCACTCTTCAGCCTGCTCTTACTCAATGCATCCCTCTTTCCTTTTCTATTTGCTTTTTTGGGGGGAAGGTGGGGCAGTTGGGGTTAAGTGACTTGCCCAAGGCCACACAGCTAGTAAGTGTTAAGTGTCTGAGGCCAGATTT
>JAQQSW010007073.1:0-13792 GCA_028646575.1 Pseudocheirus occidentalis | reverse complement strand
GAAGGGCCTGGAATACGATATTTTGAAGATTAAGGGAGCTGGGATTAAAACCAAGAATTAACTACCCAAAAAAATTGAGCATATTATTCCAGGACAGGTATTCTTAATCTGTGGTTCAGAGACCCACAAAAGGGCCATTTTTGGTAACTTGCATGGTAAATTGTTATTCATCTTTTGTTTTCAAAGAGGACCAATAACATGACAGGGTGATGTCTTGACTTACTTATAAATTGGATTTAAGGGAGGTAGAGTTGCAGAAAGTCATCAGCCCCACTCTCTCTTCCAGGGTCATCAAAGTCCAGTGGCAAGGCAAAAGTCAAGACGAGTGGAGAAGGCCTGGAATGCAGTGGATGACCTGGGCATCTTTGGGATCTCACCAAACACTAAGTACTCCATAGTGTCTACATCAGCTGTCTTCACGGCCATTGTAACAAATTGTTCTCATCTGCTCATTCCTCCAGGGGAAGTCTTCACATGCTTGGGGTATAGACATCTCCCTAACTCACTGATGACTTTGAGACATGTCAGTTATCCTCAACCTGCTTTAGCCCATCTGTTGAGTTAGTTTTACCCAGGTGTGGTCACAGTCCATGCTACAGCTTCTTGGAGTCATGGGTGAGAGTTGCATGAAAGGTGGATTCCAATGGGGGATAAGCATCCTTCCCTAAACAGCCCAAGTATCTATATATGCAAATGTGTATGTGTATATACATCTACATGTATAAATGCACGCATATACGTTTATTTATATATGTATACATACATACATATATTTATTTTTATAGTTATATGTCTTTATTTGTATGTATTAGGTATGTATCTGTATCTTTCTATATCTTTATCTCAAGATAATTGGCTTCTTTTGGAATTCCACGCATTTTATTCAATGTATTTTGAAACTACTTTAAGAAGGTGTGCATAGGCTTCAACAGACTGCCGAAAAGGTCCATGATTCAAAAAGATTAAAGAGTCCAGTTATAGGAGGGGTGTTACACATAGTTAGCAATAGAAGTAGAAGGGAAATAGACCTCTCTTTTAATGTAGGAATTTAGAAAGAGTACAGACTTAGGAGACAGAAAACCTGGGTTCAGTTTCATTCTGACTAATCAACTGTGCAACCCCAGGGAAGTCAATATATTCACTCTCTCACCCTCAGTTTCCTTATCTGTAAAATGAAAGAATTGGGCTAGATGTGTCCAGACATTCAGACACTGGCTTTCTGAGTCAATGATTCTCTATCTGAAACCATGAGCTATTGTTATCACTGAGGTGAAAGCAACCAGGAGGCTTCTTTGATTTATCTGTCTCAGGACATCTAATCACACACCCCAACACTGATAAATTCAGGCCCGCCTCCTTCTGATTGGGCCATTAATATCCATTGGTGCCTTCGCCTGCATTCACGGCTGGCTTTGGCCTGACAGGCTCTGAGGTCACTGCCGAGCCGATGTTCCACATGATATCAAATTGATCTCATTGCAGCTGGCATCTAAAGAGGGCCTCGAGGCCTCAAGCCAGGCTAAGTCAATGATTATCTTCCTCATTATAAGGGGAAATGTTTCTCGACCCAGGGGGATTCTTCAGGAAGGCTCATGACAAGTGGATAGAATGATGGGGGATGTTTATCCAAGTGAGATTTTCATG
The DNA here is from genome assembly GCA_028646575.1 of Pseudocheirus occidentalis. Taxonomy (NCBI): domain Eukaryota; kingdom Metazoa; phylum Chordata; class Mammalia; order Diprotodontia; family Pseudocheiridae; genus Pseudocheirus; species Pseudocheirus occidentalis. The sequence goes on along the minus strand of JAQQSW010007073.1, from coordinate 12,148 downwards.
AGATCCTTGTTCCTACAGTAGACTCTATGTGACTGCGGAGCTTGAAGGCACTTAAGGACAGGGAGCTCATCTCCTCCTGAAGCAGCCCAGTCCAGTTTGGAGAAAGCTTTAATTACTAGGAATTCAATTTTTTTCTCACATCAATGCTAAACATATCCCTTTGCATCTTCTTCCCACTGCTCCTGGCTCTGCCCTCTGAGGCCAAATGGAAGAGGCCTAATCCCTCCTTCACATGACAGCCCTTCAGATACTTGAAGACAGCTATCACAGCCACCCTAAGTCTTCTCTTACTCAGGATAAACATGCCCAGTTTTTTTATTCAATCCATTTACCTCTCACTCCCCACATCCAAGCTGTTGCCAGGCCAGCTGATTTCAACTTTGTGACATTTCCTGAATATGTAGGCCTCTCTCCCCTGACACTACCACCATTCTGGCACAGGCCTTTATCACCCCATGCTTTGATTGCTGCAATAGCCTGCTGCTGGGTCTGCCTGCCTTGGGTCTCCACTCCAATCTACTCTCCATTCAGTCACTAAAGCAATTTTCCTGAAATGCAGGTCTGATCATGTCACATTCTTCCCACACACATTCAATAAATTCCAGTGGCTTCCTATCACCTTCAGGAGCAAATACAAAATGTCTGTTTGGCATTCAAACCTCTGCATAACCTAGCCCCATGCTACCTTTCCAATCTTCTTGCACCTTACTCCCCAATATATACTCTTCAATCCAGTAACCACCATACTTCTGGCTGTTCTACAAACAAGACACATCTTCTTTCTGCTCTGGGCATCTTCTCTGGCTGTCTCTCATGCATAGAACGCTCTCCCTCCTTCACTCCAACTACTGACCTTTCTGGTTTCCTTCAAGTCTCATCTAAAATTCCATGTACTTCCCAACCCATTTGAATTCCAGGGCCTTCCCTCCTTGAATTATTTTCTATTTATCTTGTATATATCTTGTTTTATATATATTTGTTTGAATGTTGTCTTCCCCATTAGATTGTAAGCTCTATTAAGGCAGGAACTGCCTTTTTCCTCTTTTTGTATCTCCAACACTTAGCATGGTGTCTGGTACCTAGTAGGTGCTTAATGAATGTTTATAGAATTGAACTGAATTGAAAATATGACATACACTCATGACTTTTTCACTGCCGTGTTTGCCTTCCCCTGAAAACTCTTTAGCTTATCAGTCAGTCAGTCAATAAACATTCATTAAGTGTCTACTATATGCCAGGTATTTTACTAGCAGTGAGTATATGAAGAAAGGCAAAAAACCACAAAAATCCTTATTTTGTTATCAATATCCTGTGGCTCCCACAGCTGAACACAGTCTTCCAGATGAGGTTCAATAGGGCAAAGTACAGTGGAGCCATCAACTCCTTGTTCTTCAAAACTTTTTTCCTCTTATTTCCATTTAAGATCACATTGACTTTTTTGACTGTTTTAGCACTCTATTAACTCATACCAGTCTTGCAGTCCACCAAAACCCTCAGATCTTTTTTTCAGAACAGTTGTTGTCTATATCTCTTCAACATTCACTAGTGAAATGTAAGCAGAATAAGAGGCTACCCTCCTGTATAGTATGATTTCAGTCTTTTTCACCATTAATCAACCACAGTGCCTAATAATGATGTACTCTCCATTAAAACTACCCCTACAGATATATTGTCTCCAGAATGTTCACATGAATAATTTTACTTAGAGCCAGGTGGCAGGTGGGGTGGGGTGGGGTGTTGGTACAACAAGACTTTTGGTTCACATGAAGATATTAACTTGATCTATAGTAGCAGGATGCTCTGATAGAAATGCTGCTTAAGTAAAAATCTGGAGAATTCCTCTGTCATCAGGTAAATTATGAAGCCATCTGAGGGACTCTGAAAAAGTCATCTAACCTTTCTGAGCCTGCATCTGTAAAATAGGGATAATAGCACCCATTACAAGGATTTAATAAATGTAAAGAACACAAAGCACCATGGAAATACAAGGCATGAGTAATTTATCATAATTTTTAGGTGACTTGACTTCAAAGAGCACGTTCTAGACAAGGTATATACAAATGGTAATGTAAGTTTTTAATGTGGAAAATGGAGGATGGAAAAGCCTGACAATGGTCACTGAGGAAATCAGGCCGTGGTGGGACCATTGCCGTGCAAAGGGCAAAGGGGTGCAGGGAGCAGGTTGTTAGATTGGTGCTGAGCAACCAGCAAAGGTGAGGGGCCAAAAAGTGGGAGAGGGATCCAAAAATCAGGGAAATGTTTTTGGTGACCACTACCGAACCAGCTATCAGCTTAGCTGACTAATGGCAGATAGCAAATGCCTAAAAGGTTATATGACCTTCATTCTCTCCCTCTCAAACATCTTTCTTAGGCATAGATGTATCTGTATCACCCTTCTGTACCAAATTCTTCACTGGTTCTTTATTGCCTTCTGTATAAAGTTACAATTAGTATTCAAAGGCCTTCGCAATGTAGTGCTGCCTCCTCCCTGCCATGCATTCTGTCCTTCAGTCAAAGCCTTTGTCCCCAGAATATCTTCTTTCCTTTCCTGTCTCTGTATATATATATACAGAGAGGAATATATATATGTATATATATATATATATGTATATTTTCCTTTTTGTAGGGCAGTTGGGGTTAAGTGACTTGCCCAAGGTCACACAGCTAGTTTTTTGTGTTAAGTTTCTGAGGCCGGATTTGAACTCAGGTACTCCTGACTCCAGAGCCAGTGCTCTATTCACTGCGCCACCTAGCCGCCCCTTGTATATATTTGTTTTAGTGTTCTTTCCCCCATTAGATTGTAAGGTGTATGAAGGCAGGGACTTCTTTTGTATCCCCAGCATTTAGCATAGTACCTGGTATAAAGTGGCTGCTTAATAAATGTTTATTGAATTGAGTTGAGTTGAAAATATCATATGGACTCAAGGTCCTTTCATCACCCTGCTTGCCTTCCTCTGGAAACTTTCCAGGTCCTGTGGCTTCCTATACTTGGAACACCATCCTCTTCCCTCTTTACCTTTTGAATTCATACCTATCTTTTACAGTTCAACTCAACTGCCATCTCTTCCATGAAACCTTCTCTAATTGAGGCAGCAAAGCATAGTAGAGAGAGTTGGCCTCAGGAATCACATAGGCTTGGTTTGAAGCTCCATCTCTGAAATCTATTAGCTGTATGACCCTAGACAAGTCATTTAACCTCCTGCTACTCCAGGCATCTCTCTAAGACTATAAGTTATAAAGAAGTTGGTGACCCACATTGGTAGAAGTTCCTAAAAGGGAGCTTTCTACAAGGGTGAAATCACAGAACTTGGCCAAAAAGAAAAGCAAGTCAGAGATGAAATTTCTCCCATTAGACAACTTTTCATAACACATAACTCACAACTTTCATATTCATTTTACATGTATTATTTGCATTTTAATTACATATAAGCGTATCTTATGCCACTCTCAGACCGAAGCAAAGCCCTCCTAGAGAAGATGTCTTATAAACTATGCATCTCCTTCAACTGCCAACCTCAGTGTTCTACATACAGTAGGCATTTAAGAAATGTTGAATTTAATCAGATTGTATTGAATTGCCCATCTTCATCAAGTCTCTGGATCGGTTTCTTTCCAGTCAGACTTTCATCAGTTTGAAGGAAACAACATAGCCTCCTTGGAACCAAGTTTATGCCTTTGCTTAGTGGTGCTGTCCCTTATGATATATGTACCGGAATAATTTCTACCCATTTTCACTATACAGGCTTGAGACAGTCATACATGTGAGATATAAGGTTTTAATTATGGGAATTTTTGCCTTTCATATAGTTTTGCAGAATGAATTTTCTCCATCTAGTGAGGAATGAGTTTATTTTGTCAGCCTGTTCAGTTCTTGCCCCTCAGTTCTTGTGGACCTCCTGATTGGCCAATGTTCACCCATTTCACTTGTCCATCTCTGAAGTGCTTCTAACTCCTTGATTCTTTGTATGGATTTCAAGTTTCCCATTTCTTTCAAAGTGAATCAACACTAAGAAATGGCAGCCAAAAAGAAAAACAAAATGTGATCTTAGCATGTATTAAGAAACATATGGTGTTTTAATTGTGATTTGCATTTCTTATGAAGGAAGATGCTATCCACTTTCAGAGAAAGAACTGATCAATAGATGTATGCATAGTATTATTTTATATGCATACATGCATACATACATACATATGTGTGTGTCAAATGGTGACCTTCTCTAGTGCAGGTTGGTGAGGGAGTAAGGGAGGAAAGAAGGGAGACAATTCAGAATTTAAAATATAACAATAAATACGATTAAATATTTTTAAACGAGAAAGATATGATGGCCAAGACATGGGAGACGGTAGTTTCCCATGTATTCTGCCCTGGTCAGGCCACACCTCAAACACTGTGTCCATTTGTTGTTATTGTTTTTTTGATGGAAAAGTGACCAGGAGAGCCAGAGGATTGGAGAACATGCCATATGAGAGTCATTGAAGAAGCATGAGATTTTTAAACTGAAGAAGAGAAGACTTAAGGTGAGGCAAATGGGGACAGGATAGTACTTCAAGTATATGAAGGATTGTCATGTGAAAGAGGAATTAAACTTGTTCTTCTTGGTCCCCAAAAGCAGACCTAGGAGCAATGAGTTGCAGAAAGCAGATTTAGACTTCATTTAGCAATGACTTCCAAACAGATTTGTCTCAAAATGGAATGGGCTGCCTTAGGGAAAGGTGGGCTCTACTTCTTTGGATATCTTTAAGAAGTTGACAGATGGTTAGGAAGCTATAGAGGGGCTCCTTGTTCTATCAATCTGGGATTTGGCTTGGCTCTGGGATGTTCTCATACTCAGACACTCATGAATAATAGAATTGTATTATATCAAATTTGAAAGGATCCTCAGAGGCCATCTAGTCCTCCCTACACTTGAAAAGGTTTTAATGATGGTGATGATGATGATAATTAGCATTTGTATAACACTTTAAAGTTTTAAGGGATTTTTACAAATATTATCTCAGTTTATTATGATAACAACTATTGAGGTAGGTGCTATTATTCTCATTTTAAAGATGAGAAAACTGAGGCATAGAGAGGTTAAATGACTTCCCCAGCATCACCCACACTAGTCTGAGGCTGAATTTAGACTCAGAACTTACTGATTCCAAGTCCGACATTGTATCTCCTGTGCCACCTATCTGCTGCCATAATATTCCTGATAATTGGTTATCTCACTCTGCTTGAAGACCTCTAAAGATGGGAACTTCACTATCTATTGAAGCAGACTATTCCATGTTTGTACAGTCTCCATGGCCAGCTGCTACCAATACCCTGGTTTATTGGGTGAGGGTGGGGAGGGGAAGAGAAGTACAGGGAAGATGGGATGGTAGGGAAGAGCCCGAAGAGGCATTTCACTTACTTTGTCAACTTGCCAAGATGTTAATCATATATTGTGTGACACACATTTGAAGTTGCTCCAGTGTCCAGAATGAATATATAATTTGGTCTGCCCCCGGACCTTTAGGGAACTAAGAGACCATAGGGAATCTGTCCTCTTCTCCAGCAAGGCCGGATTAATGCAACCTAAGATCACATTACTGGTCTTTGTGCAAAATTATAGCACAGAAATTCTCCTGGAGAACTTTCAGTTATTGGAAGAAGAGACAGAAGAGTTCACCATTTTCTGTTCAGAAACCACAGACTAGACAGCATATGGGGGTGATCCCAGTATGTGGACACTAATTCTTCAAATACTTCAAAAGAACCATGATTTTATTAATGTGGGACCAGGAAGGAGCTCCTTCATTGATGTCAATAATAACCTCTCCTTGCCCAAGTAGATAATTTCATGAGTTGCTGTGGTCACAGAATTCACTTTAGCAAAGGTTGAGGACAAGCCTGCCACTGGGTCCCTTCTTTCAACTTGGTAGGAAACACCAGTCAGTCAGAGCTGTACTGGCAAATAAATCAGCCATTTCCTTGTCCTCATGAAGCACTGTATTCATTTGTTTCAGTGGTGGCCTACTCTTCTTGACCCCATTTGGGATTTTCTTGGTAAAGATACTGGAATGGTTTACCATTTCCTTCACCAGCTCATTTAATAGGTGAGGAAACTGAGGCAAACAGGGCTAAGTGACTTGCCCAGGGTAACACAGCTTATAAGTGTTTCTGAGGCTGGATTTGAACTTATGAAGATGAGTTTTCTTCATCCCAAGTCAATTGCTCTAACCATTTCACCATCTAGCTGCCTAGTGAGGTTGTCAGCAGAGGACTTTATTGGAGGCTGGGAGATTCAATGGAGCACAATAGATTTGTAATCAAAAGACTAGGATCATGGATTTAGTCTGGACAGGACTGATTTGGAGTCAGAAAGAGCAAGGTCTGAATCTTATCTCACACATTTACTAGCTGTGCAACCTTGGTTAAACCATTTAAACTTTAAACTTTAGTTCCTACATCTGTAAAATGGGAATGATAATAGCTCTTGTCTCGTAGGGTAGTTGTTAAGACTAAGGGAGATAATACATGTAAAGTGTTTTGCAAACTTCAAAGTATAATTTAAATATGTGTGATGGTTACTGTCATTATCTCATTCTCATGTTTTAATGGAGGTCAAATAGATGTGGCCCTGAGAAAAGTCACTACCTTTTTATCATTCTTCTACATTTAATATTCTATGGTCTATTGCACAGGTCTATAAAATAATAATTTTGTATTGTCATCATCATCATCAATCATTGTTATTATTATCTAATCCAAACTCTTCTTTTTTCCCAATAGTGGATTTATTTGCCGTCTCTGGAGGCCTTGTGGCAGATGACTAAGCCAGGTCTTCAGGGATAAGGGTTCTTCCATGTGACAGATAGCAGATGGGGGCCTTCAGAGATGGGGGCTCTTCTACATGGCTGATGGCTGATCAAGGTGTTCAGGGATGGAGGCTCTTCTATATGACAGATAGCTGGACCAGACATTCAGGGATGGGAGCTCTTTCACAGATAGCTGATAGTGATGTGACAGATAGTTGATCAAAGTCTTCAGGGACAGGGGCTCTTTTTCTTGGGCTCCTCCACATGGCCTATAATTGAGCTGGCCTTCAGAGATGGGGGCTCATTTCTCCAGGGGTACATAGTTAAGAAGCTTCTCTACCAGGTTTATGTGGGTCAGCAGCAATTGATGGCAGCAATAGAACTTCAGTTCCAGTGCATCCAGGGTATCCCCTCCACTGTACTCCACCTTCAGCAGCCTCAAGGAGGCCTCCCACTTGTTACCCACAATCTTGCTGCATGTGGAGCAGCTTGGGGAGATCAGACATCCATCTTCTTCTGCCCCTGTTCCAGCCATACTCCCCCAACCTCTCTCCCAAACTCCTCATTCTAAGGGATGAGAAAATGCAAATTTAGGAAAACTAAGTGACTTACTTAAAGGTTATACTGGCAATTAAGAAGAACAAGGTAGGATCCCAAACTGCTGAACACAATAGCCACCCAAAGCCTTAAAAAAAACTTCATCTTCACCTGGGTTTAAATCTCAGTTATCCTCATTAGTAGTGTGGTCCTAGGTAAGTCATTCAGACTCTATGCCTCAGATCTATCATCAGTAAAATGAGAGGGTTAGTCACAGGGGTGTGGAGCTTATGACCTCCAGGCCACATGTGACCCTCTAGGTCCTTGGGTACTGTCTTTTGACTAAGTCCAAGTTTTACAGAACATATCCTTTCATTAAACGGATTTGTTCTGTGAAGTTTGGATTCAGGCAAAGAGCCATACTTGAGGACCTAGAGGGCCACATGTAGCCTTGAGGCCACAGGTTCCCCACTCCTAGAATAGATGGTCTATGAGGTTTTTTTTTCTCTAAATCTTTAAATTCCATGATTTTATTATTTAATACTTTACTGTAAAGTACTGTTGTGAATACTGAAAGATAATTTATTTAAAGCACTTTTAAAATCTCTAGTCCATCTTCAACTCAGATGTCAAATTGATCTTCCTAAAGTGCAGTTCTGACCGTATTGTACTCCTGCTCCTATTCAATAAACTCCCTGTCACCCTTCAGGGTGGCCCCCTATTACTTTGAGGATCAGATACAAAACCCTGTGGTTAGCTTTAAAAGCCCTTCCTAACCTTGCTAGTCTTTTTACACCTTATTCTCTGACATATTTCTTCAATACAGTGACACTAACTTTCTTGCGGTTCCTTAAGCAAGATGCTCCATCTCCAGACTCCAGGCATTTTCTCTGGCTGTGTCACATGCCTAGAATGCTCTCCCTCCTCACTTTGCCTCCTGGATTCTCTTGGTTCCTTGAAGTCTCAACTAAAATTCCACCTACTTCAAGAGATGTTTCCTGGTCTCCCTTAACACTAGTGCTTTACTTCTGAGATCCGATTCATCCAGTATACATCTTTTCTGCCCACAGTTATTTTCATATTTCCCTATTCCACTGTTAATTTCTTGAGGGCATGGATTGTCTTTCTTTGTATTACCAGTTGCTTAGCACAGTGCCTGGCACATAGAAGGCATTGAAATTTCCTGTTGACTTGTCTTAACTAAACTAAAGTGGCCTATAAATGACAACTATTATTTCTGGCTGATCTTTTAAAACTATATCAGTCTGATAGGGATCACCTAGTGGCATCCCTCAACAAAGGACTCTGGGTATTTACTGTGATTGATTTTGTGGCACCCACCTAAAAGATTAAAGGCCATTTTCTTCCTTAGATTGTGACCTGGGGACTGTGATTTTGTCCACTTGTCCTTTTTTTTCAGTAATGTTTAATCACATATTTAGGCAACCTTTCAAGAAGTATAAATTGCTTAACCAGCATGTGAGGTATCTTCAGGAGGTAAACTATATTCAGATTAGAAAATTAGAAGCACCCTGCTTCCAACGTCCAGCTTTATTCAGCTTAATTCACAAGTCTGGATGATTTACTACCAAAGTCCCCTTAGCAGTTAGTATCTAATGGACAGGAATAAACTCTATCTAGGTGTCTGGTGAACTAACTTAGTGTAGACTCCTTCTAGTTTCCAAGCTGTTGAAAATCTCCCTAAGCCCAGAGTTTCTTCCCTACCTCCTTCCCTATGTCAGAAGGAAAACAATCTGGTAAAGTCATTCTCACATAAGTGATAGAAATAATGATAACTTACTACCCTTTCCAAGGACATCTGTGGTCTAAAGAGTGATAGCAGGAGAAGAAAAATACTTGAGTTAGAGGTGTTCCTAACCCTAATGTTTCATGGACTCCTTTCACTGTCTGAAACCAGGAGACTCCTTCTCACAATAACATTTTTTAAATGCATAAAATAAAATTCTTTTGGTTACAAAAGAAACTAGCTTTATTGAAATAAAGATGTCATTTTCCCCCCAAAGAAATTCACAGACCTTATAAACTATCCAAGGGCCCCTTGGGAATCCATATAACAAAGGTTAAGAGCTTTTGACTTAGAAGAATCAAATCCAAACAAAAGTCTTTCTGGCTCTGGGCCACATGAATGGGGGAAGATTCTTTTATTGGGAACTCTTTAAATCACTTGAATATCCTTTTTTATTTTTCACACTGATTCTAAGCCTTCCTCTACTTCCTTTCTCCATCTCCCCATTTCTTCTCCACATTTGCAAATCCCCCTGTTGTTGCCCAAGCAGAAAGTTTCTGCCCTGCCGTCACTTTTTTCTCCTTTTGCTCTCTGAGTTCCCTCCATCCCCAACTCCTTCACTTCCTTTCATGTCTTCCTCCCTCTCTCTCCCCCTCCCCCCAACCCTTTTCAACTGATGAAATGGGAAAGGTTAAGTGGAGACAAGCTTGGCCTGTCTGTTGCGATAGAGACAGCAACTTTCTCCCCTAATCAATCTGTCAGGGATGATTAGGCTGCAATAAAGCCTGTGCTACTCACAGCCCAGCCAGGATGGAGCCGCCTGACAGCTCCTGGCACTGACAGTGGCTGTTTTCATCTTGGAAAAAAAATACTAATAATCCATACACATACACACCCCCACCACCTGGTCAAGAGCGTGTGTTGGTATGATGACAGAAATAGACGGTTGAGATGATGGGGGTTGAATGGTACAGGGAGAGAGCATGAAGGGGATAAGAAGGTGTCTCCAGGGAATAGCTGAAGCCCAGGGCTGAACTGGAGAGGGTAAAAGAGGAAAATATTCCTCCTTCCCCTGGCCAGCTCCTTTGGAAGATCACCAGTTACATCAGTAATGCCATCTGAGATAGTATTTGTATATACAGGGATCTTCATCCTCTGTAATATAACAGGTGTGGCTCTGGTGAATATAGCCACCATATTCTGGTCTGGTCAGACCATCCAGAGTATTGAGTTCAGTTTTGAGCACCACAGTTCACAGTTTGGGAATGGCATTGATAAGCTGGAGAGTATCCAGAGGAAGGCAATCAGGATAGTGAAAGGCATTGAGTTCATGCCAAATAGGGATTAATTGAAAGAAATGGGGATATTTGGCCTGGAGAAGAGAAGATTCTGGGAGGAATGTAATCACTATCTTCATGTATTTGAAAGGGATCTTCCATGCTTTGTGTGGAAGAGGGAATTATAAAAATGCAGATGTAGCCTTGATGTTTTAGACAGCCATGAAGCTCAGTGGATAGATTCTGATTAGGTCCTCAAAGGTGACCCTTTGACTGCATTCAAACTCCACAGAACAAATATCCTTAATAAAAGGATGTGTTCTATAAAACTTAGACTCAGTCAAAAGGCTGCACCCAAGGACCTAGAAGGTCACATGTGACCTCTTCCCCATCCTTCGTATAGAGCATTGGAAGTCCTAAGTTCAAATCCACCCAAAACAAAGAGGAGAGCTTGGACTGCCAAAAAATTATGCCAGTAACATAAAAGCTCTGGGACATTCTACCAAGCAAAAGAGAGTTTAAAATAAGGCTAGGTACAGCCTATGCATTGAGCTAACCAGGATCATAGCCAGAAAACTGGCCACCACACTCAAATACTTTTGTCTACAGCTACTCAAAATGACATAAATTGTGCTGGGGTCTCAATTTGTTTCAGGGGATTGAGGAAATCTATTCATGAAACTTGTTTAAAATACCAAAGATGTGAATAAAGGGTTTGAAATGCTAGGAAAGAGTGGGATGATCAATGATTAGTGAGAGATGAAGTTAGTATGGACATCACTTCCCCTTCCTGCATTCTTTGATTCAGCCAAAACAACCTTCTCTCTCCTCCTCACATGCCACCTTCCACATTCTTCCTCTGCATCAATGTATTGGCTTTTGAGTGCAAATCCAGCCTCAGACACTTACTAGCTGTGTAACCCTGAGCGAGTCACTTAATCCTGTTTACCTATGGAATTAGAGAAAATTACACACCATCAAATTTGTAAAGGCCCTTAGAGATCATCTAATCCAACTCCCTCATTTTACAGATGAGAAAGTAGAGGTTCTGAGTAGGGAATGAAGAAGTTATGTTCCCAAGATCATACCAGAATCAGAATTAAAAGCCAGGTTTCCGGATTCTTGATCCTGAGTTCTTGTTGCCATACTTCCCAGGCCTCTAGGTTTTGAAGGTATGAAAAGACTGGTCTTACTTGGCATAGTTTTAACTGACCCTTTAACTATATGTATTTTTTTATGTACAGAAATAATTGTACTTTCCTTTTCCCTCAGGGTAAAAACCAATGCTAAATCATCTTCCAGGGTGAAAGGGCACATCCAACACATGTCCTATGTACTCTCTTGACCTATTTGTTTGGTCTTTGAAGTAGTTTTTTTTTTCTGAAGTAGGGATGGATTTGCACATTTTTCTTCCCCTTGTTACCATGCATCTAGGCAGGGCTAGAAATTTAGTATGTGCAAAGCTATCAGACTAGCGTAGGAATGGATTAGACCTACCATTTTGACCCTCACTGACACCATGCCATTGCCAATGAAATACTGACCTAGACATAATGGAAGATGAGGGAGATCACAAGAGATGGGAAAGATTTTCTCAATAAAGTAGGAAGCAAAGTCATCAGCTAAGACATGGGGGTGGGGTTTCCATAGGCCAACTGAGGAGACAGGACAAGGTACTCAAGGAAATGCAAGAGTCAATCAGAGAATAATAAAAGGATAGAGTAGTAAGACCATGACTTTGTAATGGACTTGCTTCCTCTAACAGCATTTACCAGTATGGGATAGGAACAGAAAAAAAAAAAAC
>JAQQSW010007072.1:0-13792 GCA_028646575.1 Pseudocheirus occidentalis | reverse complement strand
GGGGTTAATCATCCCATATAGAAGAGGCAAGGGATAACTGTTACAACTTTACATTCAATTACTCTCATTGAATTTGGCTTAGGGAAGGAATGACACAAACTCTAAACTGGGTATCATGCCACACAGGAAAGTAGGAGGCATGGGGATGAGAGGCGGGATGACAGAGGGGAGGGCAGGGTCTGGGGGACCTGGGATGTGTCTGCTGGAAGCACACACATCAGTAAAGAGACAGGGACAGGGTAGAGAATAGATCAAGGGGGGGAGGGATAGGAAGGAGGGACATATGATCAGACTGTCACAATATGTCCACTGTGAAGATGGTCTGTGCAATTACACATGCACAGCCTGTATTGAATTGCTCATCCTTCCAGTGGGAGTGGATGACAAGGGAGGAAACAAAAGAATCTAGAATTTAAGCTCTTAGATACATACAACTAGGAATTAAGATATACAGGGACCGGGGTAGGGAGACCCTCCCTGCTCTACTAGAAAGTTAGAGAGCAGATCAAGTGAGGGACTTTACAGTGGAATTGCTGTTCTGGGGTTGGGGGTAGGGGAAAGACGGGGAGAAAATTTGTAACTCAAAAATTTCATGGAAATGAATGATGTAAACAAGAAAAGAAATAAAAATTTATATTAAAATTAAAAAAGTAATTTTAAATTGGTATTGAATATTGTAGTTGGTGTGAATAAATATTTTGATTCCTAATAAGAGTAGAAAAAAACTTTATTTTAAATATACTGCTAAAATATGTGTATACAGATAACAGATTTCAGATGAGATTTGTACAGTTTTAGAGAGAAAGTCATTTGAAGTATTAGAAATGAAAACATAGTCAGAAAGGTATCATTAAAATTGTAATTTTCACAAAAAAAAAGCAAAGCTGTCATAGACAATTTTTTTCTAATGTTGGTTATTATAAAATAGATTTTTTCCACTGGTATGGTGATAAATGTTTCAGGAAATCAGATATTCTTTATAGCATAGAGTAAAAATGAAGGAAGTAAAATTTGAAATAGAAGAATGATGAATAAATTTGTGAATTGAGATTCCCTTGATGTGTCCATTATGACTAATGCTCTTTTTTTTTAGTTTAACTAAGCCCCTATACCTTAACAGCAGGTGTCATTATATTAAAATTTTGATTAATTTGAGTATTTGTAAAATTCAAGCTTATTGGGAAAAAAAGTTTAAAAAAAATTTCCTTTTCATAGTACATGAATGAAATCAGGAAAAGGATCACTTAAATCAAACAAATGAATTTACTATAAATGGAATCCCCCTAAAGTCAGTTCTTCATCTTCAGTATCTAAATATATATGCATTCCATTCTTTGAAAAAGGTTAAAACAAACAAACAAGCTCTGGGCCTGATAACAAATTGGGAAATTCCAAAAGAAAAGCTTACACATATTTTAGCTACAGGGTTGTTCTGGACAGCTTGTAAAAGTGCAGTAGTTAAGAAGAGCTGCTTTGGGATTTTTATTTTTAAATATTTTGCAATTGGAATTTGTTCAAAATTTTGAAATGAAAAAGCACATGGTACAAATATCTTAAACTTTTGAATGTTGGTAGATTTGTTTTCCACTTTCTTATTTCATTGTTTTGTTGACTTGCATTTTTAAGACAATGCTTTATGATTATTTTAATAAAAGTTTTTGGAAATTTGTAATCACTTCTTTAAAATAAATTTAATCCTGGGCATTAAGTTAAATTTAATAATTTTAAATTTAACAAATTATTTCACCTGGTGAAATATATCATATTTGTAATAAAGGTAAAAAGATCATATTTTATTACCTATAATACCTATAATATTATATATCATATATAATTTTTCCTATAATAAATGATTAATTTATATTTTATTATCTGTAATAAATTCAAGAAATTTGTAGGATTCTAGATTTAGAACATGAAGGAACTCTGGAGGTCATCTAGCATAACTTCTTCATTTTAGAGATGTGGAAACTGAGACCCAGAGAGTTACCCAAAATCACACAGGTCAATTAAAAAAACCCTTTTGTTAAATGCCTACTCTGTTTAAGGTGCTGTGCTGAGCTCTGAGGATATTAAAAATACAATGAAACAGCCTTAATGGGATGTGAAGGTGACAAAGTTAAATGATTTCTTAGCTTAGTTTTAAAAAATCTGATATTATAGAATTACTGTGGCTACTAATTTGATTAATTTAGACAGTATTCCTAGGAGGGTAGAGAATGTCTGCTCATGGAGTCATTTTAAGTTTTCTTGTCAAAGACAGTGAAGTGCTTTACCATTTCCTTCTCCAGCTCATTTTACAGATGAGGAAACTGAAGCAAACAAAGTTTAAGTGATTTGCTCAGGGTCACACAGCTAGTAAGTGTCTGAAGCCAAATTTGAACTCAGGTCCTCCAGACTCCAGGCTCAGCACTCTTATGTACTGTGCCACCTAGTTGCCCATAGAACCTGTCCACAGAACCAGGGTCTAAATGACCTGAAATAGACATTGCAAATGTCTGTGTATCCCTTAGTTAATTTATTTTGTATGAGAACTATACCATCAGAAGAATACTGACTGTTATTCATTTCTCCAGTCCAGGATTTTTACCCGCACACCTACCTTATATTTGGAATTCAGATTGGACCAAGGAGCCAAGCATTCCCAGCCTATTCCTGAAGGTAAGCAGCACTGTGGTTGTCATTTCAAAATAAGGTCTTAGAACCAACCATAGGTCTAGAGATGGAAGGAACCTCAGCAATTTTCTAGTCTATACCCCTTACTTTACAGGTAAGGAATGCAAAACTCAGGTTAAATAATTTGTCTAAGGTCATACAGGTAGCAAATGTCTGAACTAGGATTTTAACTCAGGTCTTATGACTAGAAGTTCAGCATTATACTTCATTGTACCTTTCCTTCAAAATTGACTGGTTCTGAGCCTGGAAAAGTTCATCAAATATGTTGGTGCTCTGTAGAAATTAAGAAAATCATAATGGGATCAGTAAGCCTTGTCTAGAACTTAGCTCTGTCTTACTTCATAAATGTTCAAGGCACTGGAAATCCCATTCAGGAAATTCCAGGAAGAGCTGTTCTTCTGATTCTAAAGAATGAATGAAAATGGAGGCAGAGTCAAGATGGTGGCATAGAAACAGGAGAACTCTGCAGCTCTCACTATAACCACCTCAAATACGTATAAAATATGACTCTAAACAAGTTTTAGAGCTCTGGAACTCATAAAATGACAGAGAAACAAAGCTCCTGCTGAAGGCAGCCCAGCAAGCTGGACAGGAAGGGCTTAATGCAGAGCACTGGGAGCCAAGCCCAGCAAGGCCTGAAACCATGGTTTAGTCCCAGGGTGGTCAGGACAAGCCACAGCTGGAGCACTCCAGAGAGTGGATCACCGGAAGCTGTAGCAGTTTCCAGAATTATCAATCCATAAGAAACAAGGACAAAGTGAAAGGTGGTATGATCTTTGGATTGGGAACAACAAAGCAAAAGTTGAGACCATTAAAAAAAAAAGAATGAATGAAAAGTGTTTCACCTTCTTTTGTTTCTCTATCTTCAAGAAAAACTGTCATTAAAAAAGTAGTAGCATTGTTGAGGTTTGGGGACATAGGGGTGCTTGGGATCCCAAAATACCAACACGCTGGGTCCTGCCGAATGAATTTGACTCAAGCCTCCTCTCTGCCAAAGTAAAACAAAGTTTATTAAACATTCATCATAATTGGTAGAGTCTTAAGGAGACTTAAGTATTTGTGATGCTTGTGTTGGACAAGTGAGCCAGAACAATCTGAGGCAGTGAGTCTGTGCTAGACTGAATCTGACCCCCTTCATGGAGGCAAGATGAATTTTATATACAGAAAGACTGTGGGAGGGATCTAGGGGTGATCTAGAGGAGGAGTTTGGGGGGGGGAGATCTTGAGGAAGAGTTTAAGGAGGATCTTGAGGAACTGAGGTCCGGACTCTAGGAATGGGATTAAGGGTGGTAGCCTCCAGCAACTTCCCACCCTGAACTCCATTACTGGAGTCTGACCTCGTCTGACTCCTCCTGAAGACCCTCCCCAATCTCTTCCTCTGGACCACCCCTAGATTCCTCCCACAACCTTTCTGTATATAGAACCCCATCTTCCCTCCACATGTGTGAGAGCGCCATGGGATAGCTTAGTATAGACTTTGCTCTGTGAGAGCACCTTTAAATGGCCTAGTATCCCACGTGGCAAACTTGAATTTTCAATAAACTTTACTTTTTCCTTGGCTGAGAAGACTTGAGCAGGCAGCCCTAACCCTCTTTGGGCTCCTCTTCAGCACCATGTCCCAGAGGAAATCACAAGGACACTTCCACTCCTGGATGATTGATGTCTCCTCACTTTTGGGTGATAAGCAGCAATCATCTTAAGTGGTTCCAAAAGATAGGTGGTCCCTCCCCACGATATCCCCCCAAGGTCAAGGTCAGAAAGGGGTTTGGAACAAAGATTTAATTATTCTTAAATTTATTCTAGAGCTGGGATTCTTAACCTGGGCTCTTTGAATTTTTATTTTAGTACTTTAACTACATTTTAATGTAATTGCTTTCCTTTTCAATCCAACAAATTTTATTTTACCCACTTAAAAGCATTATTCTGAGATAAGCTTGTATATCTACCAGACTGCCAGAGGAATCTATGACAAAAAAAGGTTAAAAGCCTCTGTTCTCAAGTCTTAAGAGATAGGTAAAGGCCTATAGGTAATGAGATGTAGGGAAACTACTATATGCGTACACAGCAATTTGTAAAATGTCATTCTCTTCTTTACCCAATTCTTAAGATTCTTATGTTACCCACATTTCAATGTCAGGTACTGTCTACATCCTTCTGTGTTATGCCTCTCTCACGAACACAGTAGATGATAAAACCAAAGGTTATATGTTTCCTTTTCAGTTGACTCAAAGAGACCTGTGAATTATGCAAGTATCCAAGTTTTCTTTAGATAATTTATGCACATCTTGTTCACAAAAATTACAGTTTATAGATGTTCAAGTGGAGTTTTGAAAGCTAGACTCAACCCTCTGTCTTTAAAAGAAAAACAAAAACAAAAAATTTCATCAAATCCCATTACATTACGGATAAGAGGAGGAAGAATTTATGACGAGGCAAGAGAGATATCATTAGACAGTAAAATGGATAATTTTGATTATGTTAAAAAGGTTTTGAACAAATTCCATTACAGCAGATTCCAAGGACTTTCCAGATTTAGTTGTTTCAAGATTTCTGTTGTTTCAAATGATTCTTGGGAAAAGTGGTCCCTAAAGCTTGGAAAACATTTTGTTACAAGGAAATTTGTTTGTAGTGGTTTTCCTGTTAGTGGGTCTCTGAGCTGTGTCTAACTTTGTATGTCAACCTTGAGGTTGAGCTTACTTAACATGAGGCAGAGTTATGTAGTTACCTAAATAATAGAATAGAATGCTTCCAATCCATTCCATGCTAGTGATGAAAATACATTTTTTTACAAGCCCAAAAGATGAAGCATTCACCCTTGGGAGATTTTTCTATAAACTCTTCGCTCTTTTGTGTCAGGAAATGGCCTTCATGATTCAGATTCAATTTTATCTAAATTCTTTTCCGTAAATAGTATTGGAATCAGTTTTTACCATCTCCCTGTTTTCTTCAGGGGACGCACATTTATATTCAGTTGTGCCAATTTTGCAGAAAACAGATGTTTTGTACAGTGATTTTTGGAATGCGGTAGGTTTTAGGCATTGAATCTTACTGTGTATCATTTACGAAGAATCCCATTTGTACAGTTTCTGACATTACCAGATTCTTTCACATTTGCTACACATTTTTCATTTGTTTGCTGTGATCTAAAGGGAAAAAAAAGGTAGCTGGTGTTTGCTTTGACTCTTTTCTTTACTTGGATAACAGTCTAATTTTCCTTACTGAAAACTGATAAATTTGCTAATTACCATTCATTGAGAAGGAAATAAGCTCAGTTTCTAGGAATGTATCATTTACTAAACTGGCTTTTCCTAGAAATACATGTTCCGTTTATCCTAAGACTTCTCAACTACGACTTGATCTACTATGTGACCAGTTCAAAGTTTGTACCACTAGCTGGTCCTCAGCTTGCCCTCTTTCCCCTTTAGTAGTTCTCTGCAGCTGGCAGTTTATATGTTCATATGTGCTTGTTAATGTATGTTTGTCTGCATTTTCTTCAAAAAGTCTTAGAGGGAACATTTATTTTCTTCAGATCTTTTCTCTAAGATGAGCCAGTCACAAAAGCTGATAGTGTGTTCAGGTGATTTCAGCGTTGTATGTTTCTGGGTGCATGCTTAACAAATACTCAAAAATTCTGAGATTGGAAAGGAAAAGACTATTTTTATGAATATCTGCAACTCTAGTAAAATAAAGAGACAGTCTGAAATAACCTGCTGTTATTAATGTTCAATTGTGTCTGATTGTGTCATAGATCACACTCCATGGGGTTTTCTTGGCAAAGACACTGGAGGGGTTTGGCGTTTACTTCTTCAGTTTATTTTACAGATGAGGAAGCTGAGGCAAGCAGGGTTAAATGACTTGTCCAGGACCACACAGCTCTAGTAAGTGTCTAAGGCTGGATATGAATTCAGCTCTTCTTGGCCCAGCACTCTAAATTGCTGTGCCCCTAGCGGTCCCTTGAACCTGCTATACACAACACATATTTATATATGCAAATAAATGTGAAAATAGATATAAACAAGCTTTTCTCAAAGGTCTCCCACTGCACTTCCATCCTGACTTGTATTTCTATGAGAATTTTATTTCTTCTGTCTCCACCTTGAATTAAAATTCTTAAATACAAATGTTGCAGACTAAATTGTGAAATGGTTTTATACAAGATGTTTAGGAAGGGTGGAGGGAGAGACAGAAAGAAAGAGAGAGAGAGAACTCATGTATTTAATTAATAACTTTAAGTCAAATTCAACTCATTTGACTAAAATTTTAAAAAACTTTTGATTATTATATATATTTATATTTGTATATGTGTGTTCTGTGCAAAAAAGGACCGATGATTTATTATTCAAGGTGCTGTATTTTAGTCAAATGAGTTGAATATATGTGTGTATGTGTATGTATCTTTATACCATTTTGTCTCCAAAATGGTCGCAAAATCCAACTGAAGGTGTGACATAATCCAGGGAACAGTTCTGTATCAAAAATATAAACATTCCTAGTTTTAGTTTGGGGAATGTGGATGCATGTTAGGACAGTTAAGACTTTCCTTAAAATGCCAGAACATAATTGTTTTCTAGCAGCACATAATCAGAACACATGAATTTTGTCTGTGACTTGAACTTAAACCTTTGGGATTTCACATTCTATTCCTTGCTGGGAAAAACAAAATAAAGACCAACTCCCTAATTTCAGTACAAAAAGCCCACAAGGCTACTGAGAATAGTTTAAAGGTGACATGGCTTTAAAAATGCCAAAGTAAGCTTTTGCTGATTTAGAAAAGAAATGAATCAGAAACCTAGACTAAGTCTTCATAATAAACAGCTTTGTTGTTGTTTTTTAAAGTAAGAAGGATATAGTTGGTACAAAATATATTTGGTAAAAATCTGTCAGTTTTTAAACCACATTTTTTCTGTTAATATGCAAAAGTTAAAATGTTTGGTGAGTCACTAAATAAAGCATTCTCTAAATTTTAAATGTACTAACGTTTAGCATATGCATATATAAATGCATATTTCTGGTTTCCCATTCTCTATTCTCTCATATCCAATTAGTTACGAAGTCATGTTGATTATACCTCGGCTGCATCTCTCAAAAATATTGTCTCATTCTCTCCCTACTGCAGCCAACATAACAGGAGCCCTGATTACCAAAACAGTAATCTGGAATATTACTATAGTGACCTAATAGACCTTCCTGCCTTCCCCTTCTCCCTCTTTCAGTTCACCCTTCATACCACTGACAAAATTACCTTTATGCTTTTGAGTTTCATATGCATATAATCACATATTTCATTTATGGTCTCCTTAGGTCCTAGTTCTTCCCTCTTGGAGACTCTAGGGAGCTCAAAAATTTAAAGTCTATGCATGTTGTGCTATACAGAAATCTGACTGGATTGACACTGGATTGGTCAGATGCAGATAATAAAATGGCAGATTAGGATTCTGTAGTATTATTCAGTAAGCTCACAAAAAAACTTCCTTTAAAACCAACCTTTAGAGAATATAGGTTGCCAGTGTTAGTATTGCTCATAGTGGGGGATGGGAAGTGGGGTTCAGTACAAAGCAGTCTTCGTTCCACCAGCTACACCTCATTCCCTGTTATTGACTAGAGTTGCAAACTGAATTCTTACATGTTTATGTTCTCTCTCTCTCTCTCTCTCTCTCTCTCTCTCTCACTCTCTTTCTCTCTCTCTCTCTCTCTCTCTGTTTCTTTCTTTCTCTCTCTTCCACACCCACAGTGTTTTAATAATACCATTTGTTATTATCCCTAAAACATTTGTTTCTGGGGAAAACACCAAAAACCGTCCCCACCCTTCTTTGACTCTGGAATGTGCTGATAAAAGGTCTGTCTGAAAATACAAGACTCACTTTTGACTTTAGTCTGTACCATTAAATTTTCTCCATCAATTAAGTCTAGATAATCAACCAAAAGAAATTAAGCTCCAGTTTGTCATTTCTGAAGAATACATGCTCACACTGAGATCTTAACAGTTACTTCTTGTGAGCCCGTTCAAGCTGGTTCTAACACACCCGTGATTATACCAAAGAAAAACAATTAAACTGAAACATCTATTACATGTATTACATCTTAATAAGATATAAAGCATATTTTCCCACAGGACTCATTGTCTGTCAAGGTATGAGGTAGGACAAAAATATAATCGTTATAAAACCTGCCTTCTATATGCTTACATTTTATAGAGGGATATGACCCATTTATGGATAATACAAGGTTGAAAATGAAGAGACAAAGGAGGTATCAAAGTGCTCTAGGGATACTTGAAGAAGCTTTTGGGGACTCAGAGAAGGTGACATTGTGGAGATTATTACCAGAGTTGAGCAATATAGGAAGATCAGGTTCTGAGAGCAACAGACTAATCAGGGAAGAGACTGCAGGAGCAGGGTGAATGCAGGGAGGTGGGGCAGGGGAGAGAGTCCTGAGAGTCAAGAATGTAGCCCAAAGAGGAAACCATGTAACACACATGTAAAGTATCATGCTAGGTGCTGGGGCTACAAAGACAAAACTGAAACATCTTCTGCCTTCAGGGAGCTTATATAAACAAGGCAAACTGGGTCATTTTTTGCCTCATTTCTTACCTAGCCTTTAATCACTGAGTGAGCAGTGCGTCAGACAAACTGAGACCTGGGAAAGACTAGCTTAAAAAGGCCAGGGTCTCCCACTACATCTGGAGCCATCACCAGTCATCCTGACCTGTGTCTTGTCACTAGGCTCTGATGACTGGAGGAGAGAGTGAGGTTGATGACCATGCACGGCTCTGCCTCACTTAAATCCAACTCATTTGCCAGTCAAGACATCACCCTCCTGATGTCATTGGTCTTCTTCAAGGACAAAGGACAAATAACAATATACAAGTTATCTGATTAGTGACAAAGCCTCATTGTTGCTTTTGAAAGATGTTTTATTTCCCATAGGCTCCCCCCAAATACTCTACTTCCAATTCCAATCATCTATTCCTTCTTTCTCCTCTGTTTTCTTTCTAGACCTCTACTTCTTTTTCCTCTTCATAATCATATAATATCTTTCTGCTGAATACTATGCTAGGCTCTTTTCTAAACATTTAGGAAACAAGCCCCTTCTCTTCTATATGCTGACGTTCCATGCAGCTAATATTGTGTGAGCTTGAACCACAGTTTATTTACTTTCAGAGGTTTTTTTTTTTCAAGGGTTTAACCTTTAGTGAAATGTAAATTTAATGTTACCTATGTAGACTGAATTACAGTTGATGGTACTTACACAGACTGCAAGTTTTTGTTTGTAGTTGTAGTTGTTTAAAATGTGAGTTCTTTAGCTGGAGAGAGCATTCTGTGCTTACATAACCATGGCTTAGATGGATTATGTTATGTGAGCTCCTCAGTTTACTGAATTCACTCTGAGCATTTTTGTTCTATAAAGCTTACTTTTAAAGATGGTTTTATAAGTGCTTGCTGAATAATACTACACAATCCTAATCTGCCATTTTATTATCAGTATCTGACCAAATTTAGCAAAATGTGAACTCTCCTAGTTAAAATCATTTGAGAAATGGGTTATCTCTTTCAGAGATCCTTGAGATGTACCAAATATTGTCATCTGTCCTGCAACTGCACTATTGTTTTATTTTGTTTTTCCCTTATGTAGGATGGAAGGTGAGGCAGCGAGGTGGTACAGTGGACAGAACACCAGGCCTGGAGTCAGGAAGCCTTATCTTCCTGGGTTCAAATCTGGCTTCAGACATTTCCTAACTGTGTGACCTTGGGCAAGTCACTTAACCCTGTTTATCTCAGTTTCCTCATCTATAAAATGAGCTGGAGATGGAAATGGCAAAGCATTCCAGTATCTTTGTCAAGAAAAACCCAAATGGGGTCACAAAGAGTCGAAGACAACTGAAAAACAATAAAACAACAACTGAAAAGCATATCTTACTGTTCTTAGGAAGTTTGTACAGCTTATGCTGTATGGGCCAATCATGTTTTTTACTTGGAATTTTCCCCCACAACTTCCCTGAAAGCTTGATCAGTTGATCAGTCACGTCTGACTCCTGATGACCCTGTGAATCATATTGTCCGTGGTTTATTTTGGCAAAGATATTGGAGTGGTTTGCTATTCCCTTCTTTGGAGGATCAAGGCAAACACAGCTAGTGAGGTCGTATTTGAGCTCAGGTCTTCCTGACTCCAACCCTGGTGCTGTATTACCTAGCAACCTCATCATACATGGCTATCAGTACAATTTATTTGACTGTAATGGTATCATCTTGGCAGTGTGTTGTGGAACAGGCCCTGAATTTGGAGTCACAAAATCTGGATTCAAATTCCAGCTCTGCTGTTTATTAGATGGGTGACTTTGGGTAAGTCCCTTAACTTTTCAGTTTTGGTTTCCTTATCTCTGGATCCTTTGAAGTGACATTCTTAAGATCTCCACAGTTCTAAAGGGAATCTGCTTTACCTTCATATCTGAGGAAGAATTGAAAAGTCAAGAGATATGAACTTTAAAAAAACAATGAAAAGTGTTTCAGGTTAAAAAAAAGGGAAGGGGAATAAAGGTAAAGAATGTATGTTTGGAAAATAATTGAAGGCAGCAAAAGTCCTAGGTTCATATATACAGAGAGATTTTAATATAATCCTGTTGTAAGAAGAGACTTACAGTTAGTGTTGTTAATAATAATAACTAGGATCTAGCCCTTTTAAGGCTTGCAAAACATTTTACAAATATTATCTCATTTAATCCATAACAACCCTAAAGGTAGGGCCTTTTATTATCCCCCTTCTACAGATGAGGAAACTGAGGTATACAAAGATTAAGTGCCTTGCTCAGGATCACATGACTAATAAGTGCCTGAGGCACTTCCTGATTCCATATTCAGTGCTGTAAAAAATATTAAACATTTTGTTCAGTATATAACACAATTGGGAGCTAGATGGTGCAGTGGATGGAGCCCTGGGCCTAAAGCCAGGAAGAATCTGGCTGAACCTGAGTTCAGATAATGGTCTCAGAAACTTACTAGCTGTGTGACCCTGGGCAGGTCACTTAACCCTGTTTGCCTCACTTTCCTCATCTGTAAAATGAGCTGGAGAAGGAAATGGCAAATCATTCCAGCATCTCTGCCAAGAAAACCCCAAATGGAGTCATGAAGAGTCAGATACAACTGAAACAACTAAACAACATATTAGAAAAAAAATCTTTGGTTTTATGTAGCTTTAAAAAGCTTACCATTTTTAATGGTCAGCAACAAGCAGATGTAGACTCAAGCTTAAAAGTAGACTTAACATTTTCCTCTGCCTGTTCTCTCTTATTCTCTCTACCTTTGTATTTCTCCTCACTAGATTGGTGATTCCATTAATGCTGAGAACTCCAGATGAGAAACCTCCTTTAACCAATTCAAAGATTGCTTAAATTCTTAGAGAGTCACAGCTAACATTAAGGGCGTAAGGACTGGCCCAGGATCACATACATAGCCAGTATATGTGTCAGTCAGGACTTGAACCCAGCTCTTTCTGACTTCAAGTCCAGTTCTCTATTCTCTCCAGTAGAGGCATAAAACTCAGTCACCTACAAAACTCCAGTACTTCCTGAATCAGATTAAATCATAATTGGGAAATGTTGAACAAAATAAATAAAAAATACTATACAACATAGATAATGTTAATTTGTGGTTTTCTAAGTTAATATGTAGCCTTCAGGGAACTGTGTCTATTGCATTTTGATACCACTGCCTAAAAGCTTGTGTTAATTGTGTCACTGACTTGTGTAACTGCCTTATGGACATACTCCAGTCTGAGATACTTTTTTTGTTTGTTTTGTTTGGTAGACTTTTTTTCAGTAGCAAGTTAATAGTAATGCATTTGCTCTAGGACCATAGAATTTCAGAGCTTAAAAGAACCTTAGAGGTTCAAACCCTTCATTTTACAAATAAGGAAACTGAGACCCAGAAAGATTAAGTGTTTTGTTCAGGGACACGACTCTAGTAAAGAATACAGCCGGGACTAAAACCCAGTTCTCATAATTCTAAGCCTAATGAGCTTTCCACTATATTTTTCAGTAAGAAAACACTGTGCAAGGCTATTCAGCCACTCATACAAGCCAAAATGACATCCTACTGTATAGGGACTAGACCTGTGATTTCATTATTACAAGGAGCTTTCAGATGAAGAAATTCCCTCTACAAATACAACTGGCACCTTGCTTAGAGCACTAAGACATTAGGAGATTCACCCAGGGACAGACAAACAGAATATATGAGGGAGAGGGGATAAACCCAGGTCTTTCTGGGTTTGAAGTTTTTTTTGTTTATTTTAATACACTGTGCCTCAGCATTTCCCATCTGTACTTCATAGAAAATAAAGAAGAGACAAAGAGAAAATAAGAGGGGTTAGATTTGGAATAAGTTGGGGAGAAAAGAAGCAAGCATGTAAAATGGGCAGGATGGCGGGCAAAGGCCAAAATAAACCAAAAGGAACAGAAAAGTGAGCATCTGGGCTCTAGGTTAAAGCAATGCTTAACCATAGTATGGAAGTGGACCTGGGTTCTCCAAGGTTGTGCTGAAGGGGTTCTAGATTTTTCTCACCAAACTGGAAAAACTTCAAGTATGGAACCAATGAAAAACTGGTTTTTTTTTATAAGTACCACCCTAGCAGAGTAGAAAAGATTAATCTCTAGAAGGCTGGCTACCCACTGAATTTCTTAGTCTGTTGAAGTGAGGAAGGATTGATTGGGCTCTATTTATGCCTAAATGATCTTTTGAAGTACAGACAGTTCTTGCTTTATATAAGTGAACCCTTTTTCAGACCCTGATGTAAAGATATTTTTACCTAATGTGAATTTGCTCATAGATTTGGGGAAGGGAAGGAGGGAGAGATGGGAAATGGGGTCACCTGTGGAGGGAAAGGGATGACACACATTTCAAGGACATGTGGGGTCCAGAAATGGAGAATCAAGAACAGGCTGGGGCCAGCCATGTGTAATGGTAATCAATTTGTTTGATATTTAGGGCTAAGTAGATCAGTTACTTAGGGCTAAGTATAGAACTCTGTCCATTGGTGTAAAGGTGTGAATTCCCCTGTTGACTTGGAGAAGGCCAGTGCTTATAAGCAGGAGAATTTTAGAGAGACAGACAGATTTTGGATT
>JAQQSW010007071.1:0-13792 GCA_028646575.1 Pseudocheirus occidentalis | reverse complement strand
CCCCCCCCCCCCGCCCCGCGCGTGCCGCGCCCCGCCCCCGCCCCCGCCCCCAGCCAGGCCCGGCCCGGCCCGGCCCCCGCGCCTCCTGCAGCTGCTCGGGCGGGCGGGCCCCTGAGCGGAGCCGGAGCCGGAGCCGCGGCCGCCGGGGGGCCCCTCCCTCAGTCCGTCCGATCGTCCGTCTGTCCCGCCTTGGGTCCGTCCCCCTCCGGCCTCAGCGGCCCCAGCCGCCGCGGCTCGGACCCCGGCCATGTACGCCTTTGTGCGCTTCCTGGAGGACAACGTGTGCTACGCGCTGCCCGTGTCCTGCGTGCGCGACTTCAGCCCCCGCTCGCGCCTCGACTTTGACAACCAGAAGGTCTACGCGGTCTACCGGAGCCCCGAGCCCCCCGAGGCGGCGGCGCCCCCCGCTCCCGCGCCTGCCGGGGCCTCCTGGGGCGCGCTGCTGCCGCACAAGGCCCAGATTCTGGCGCTGGCAGGTGAGTGAGGCCCGGAGGGTCGGGGCGGGGGGCGAGGGGCGCGGATCGGGGTGGCCCCTGCCGAAACCTAGGCCGAGGGCTGGGGGGATGAGGGGACCTCCCGACACCTGGGCGGGGAGGCTGCGGGAGACGGGCCAGGGGTCGGTTCTCGAAAGCCGCGCCCCCCTCAGTCTTCTTCCCAGTCTCATTTTCTGAGGTTTATTTCTGAAAGGCCAGACCAGTTAAAATTGAGATCGGTTCCCCATTGTCATCCTTGCCTCCCTTATCTTTCTTCCTTTTTTTTTTTCCCTCTCTCTCTTCTGTCCATTTGGTTTCACTTGTTGGAAAGGAGTTTTTAAGAGCCGAAGGTGTGGAGAGGCAAGAGAAGGTGGGGGGGACAGGGCGGCTGTCCCCTACCTGTCCCCCTCCACCAACATACACAGGGCTGTTGGGATGTAGTGACTTTTGGTCCATTCCTTTTCTAGGACCTGCAGCTACCGCTCATAGTGAGCCAGGGCAGCTGCAGGTTCCCCCTCTGTTCTTCATCGGTTCACTTCAGAACTGTGTAACAGTTACCTCCACCCCCAGTATTTGGGTAGGCTCCTGTCTGTAGCTCGCAAGAGCCTCACCTCATCCATCAGTCCTCCTGTCAAGTGTACAGGGAAGGAAGGAGCTGGATCTCCTGTCTCACATAGAGAAACTGATGCCTGGAGTTTCCATGGAGGTCAGCCTAGATGCTGGGGCTCTTTCTATAACAGTAAGCTCACATGTAAGGACTCCTGTGAGGTAGGTAGAGGAGGAGTTATCTACATTGTACAGATAGGGAAACTGAGGATTGGGAGTCCTGGCATCACTGTGAATAAATGTGGTCTCTCCAGTTTAATCCAGGTTGGAAGGCTCCCTGCTCATTTTTCAGAGAAGAGGATTGAGATCCAACAAAGAGAAGGGGCTTGTTCAAGGCCAGTTAGCTAGTCATTTAAATGACAGTCTGGACTCTTTAACTGAGTGCCTCCAACCCCAAATCCAGCACCCTTTCTGGTCTCCCAGCTTCCAGCCCACTGTGCTTCTTGTATTCTACCACACCGCCTTCTACCCCACCCCACCCCCATAGTTCAGAGACAGACAGGTGGTCCTTCAGAGCTGTGGAGGTATGTGGGACCAAGTCCAGGAAGCCAAGGGGAGAGGAGACTGAGTGTCTGAGGAGAACAAGCATCACTTGGAATCAGTTTCACAAAGCTGGGAAGGATGGAGAGAGGGGCTAGGTAGGCATCTGTCCCAATCCATACCTTAGCAAAGATCCCCCCTACAGAATCCCCAGCAAGTGATCGTTCAGCTCTGGGTTGAATACCATCAGTGATGGTGAACTCACCACCCCAAAGGCAGAGACCTTATCAAGCAGTTTTAGCTGCTAGAAATTTCTTTCCTTACTGCAAGCCTAAAAAATCCTCCTTGTAAATCTCTGCTTCCTCCCTCACCCCCACCCCCCAACAGCATCCAAGTCGCTCTTTGTCCTGCCCTCTGGGTCCTCTTTACAGCCCTTTGTACCTTTGAAGACATCTCCTAGCAGCCCTCTTCTCCCAACTAAAAAGTCATGGTTCTGTGCCCTGGTCTTGATGTGCCCTTCCTGCACTGGCCATTCTTTTTTGGATCCCCCCAGGTCCCCATCTATGAACAACCTTCCTAAAACCTGCTGCTTTCCCATTGGGGTCTGCCCAGGCAGTCAGCTGTGAAATGGAGTCCCTCCTTCCTTACTTGATTTGCTTTTGGGACTTGGATCTGTAAGGGGCGTTAGCAGCCATTCAGATTAATGTTCATTTTACAGGTCAGGCAACTGAGGCCCAGAGAAGGGAAGGGGCCTGTCCCAGATGACCGCCTCAGGTAGAGGTGGGAAAAGGCCTGGGTGGTGATTTAAAAAAGCTGGACAGTCAGTCCCTGGGTAGAGGACGAGTCTTAGGGTCAAGACAGTACAAGAAAGTGGGAAGCGATTGAGAGTTGGGAACATACCTGACTGTGTTAGCAGCTAGATCTTTATTCACCATGCCCAGGGTCTGGTGATCAGAGCTGAGGGCACCAGAAGCCCATGGTGCTGACAGTCTACCAAGGGGCACCCATATCTCACCTCTGTTTGACTTGTTGGGGAAAAAAGTAAAGAATGGAATGGGGAGGGGGGAGGGAAACTGCAAGAGAAAGTGGTTTCTGGGGTTGGGGGAGAGGCATTCTCCTATCTGCCCCCCTTCCCCAACAGAACATGTAGAGGCTGTTGGGGCCCAAGGGCTTTTGGTCCATCCCTCTTCTGGAACCGAAACCTGTTGGAGAGACGTATGCTAGACTGTGTGAGGAGTGAGGCTGGAAGGGACGTTGGGAGTCGTGCGGCCTCACCAGCTCCTAGCCCAGAAGCCCCAGGAAGGAGTTCCAGTTGGAACTGTACCCGAGTAGCAGGTCGTGAGCTCCCTTGCTGCTCTAGGAAATAGTGAGTCCCCCATCCCTGGAGGTATCCAACCAGAGTCAGTGGCCATTTTGAAGGGGTTTCCTGCCTGTATGAATTGGCTAGAGGCCCCTGAGGTCCCTGTCCCCTTTGAGATGGACTGATTTCTGCCAAGGCCTGTGCTTTTTCTTCTTTGGGGTGCTATTTGGGCTGTGCCTGAAGAGCCTGGGAGTATCCTGCCCCCTTCCAGGGCCTCTCTGGCAGAGACACAAAACCCAGCAGCCAGTGCTCCTGTGTCTTAGGTGGCTTGGAACATCATCAGGGTAGGCTTCTTGGAGGTGGGAGCTGAGGATGGGGGTCTGTGGTCCCTTGCCTGTCAGTCAGTAAACATTTAAGCCCCTCCCTTTGTGCTAGACACCTCTAAGTGCAGCCCACCCTTCCATTCATACCCTGTTTCCTAGTATGCTTTCAGATCTGACACAGAATGAATGATCTCATGGTGGGCACAGCCCCATCTTATGGATGGAGAGACTGAACCCCAGAGGGAGCTTAGCACAGTCATCTAGGGAGTTAGTGTTAGAGGCAGGTCTCCATAGCATGCTGCTGCCTTGATCTCCCTGCTCTGCTCTGAAGGAGCTGGGGCCCTGATTGCACTGCAGGGAGACCATTCTTAATTCTTGGTTTTGTCATCCCCCTGTAGGTAAAGAAACCAGGGCTCACAAAGGGAGGTGGGGCAGAGGAAAGAAGCATTTATGAAGCACCTACTGTGTACTGCATACTGTGCTAAGCACTGTACATGTTACCTTATTTGATTACCACCCCCCAACAACCCTGGGGATATAGGAGCTATTATTACCCCATTTTACAGTTGAGAAAACTGAGACCCACAGAAAGGAAATGACTTGCCCAGGGTAACATGACAAGGAAGGCTCTGAGACCCATTTTGAACTCTGGCCTTCTGGCCTCCAGGTCCAGTATCCCCTAGCTGTCTGTGTAGCATGTACTCATCATGCCTGTATAAATGTAGAGCTGCCCATCTAGCGCAGCCTTCTTACTTCACAGACCAGGGAACCGAGGCCAGAGCAGTTCAGTAGCCTACGCAAGTCCCAGAGCTAGGGAGTGGCAGCGTATCCCCCAAAGCCAGCTCTTCTCTGTGGGAGCTGGGAGTTCTTTCAACACCACTAGGCACATTTAACTGCCTGGCATCGCAGGCCTCTCAGGGAGTACCAGAGGAGTGTCAGGGGCTTCAGCACTGTGCTGTCCCCTTGACAGGTATTGGGTAGGCTGTGGGCAGGTCCTTCTTGGGGAGACCTCCAGAACAAGGAGCCAAGGGGACCTTCTGAGGACCAGGCCTGCCACTGGGCACCGTGCTGTCATGCAGGGCCATGGTACACACTTAGACTGAAAGCTGGTGAAGGGGAAAGAACTTGTCACTTCCCTTTTTGCCCCCTATGTCATCAGCAAAAGACATCAGCTGTTTCGCAAGAGCAGAAAGTGAGTCAGCTGGTATTGTAGAATTGTGTGACTCCATTCTGCAGACAGGGCAGCTGAGGCCCTCTAGTCCATGCCATACGTGACCAAGAGGGGGAGACAGATTCTCCCTGAGCAGACACAAGCCTGACTCTGGGCATTCTGTCCCCACCTCAATCCCTGCTCCTGCTCTGCCCTCTGGGGCCCAGCTTCACAAGCCTAGGCCCTTTGACCACTACCTGGTCCTCTCCAGGTTAAACTCACTTTAACATCATTCTTTAAGCCAGGCCTCCTGGGCAACTTCCATGCCCCGCCCATCTGGTGGCCTCCTTTGGACCAGCTCCAACTAGTCCACACCTTCCCTAAAATGTGGTGCCTGAGGCACCCACTGGATTTGTAACTTTAGCTGCCTGTCCTAGAAGGAAGAAAAACCATCCCAGTGGGTGATTCACCACCATTTGCCCTGACAAGTCAGCACTGGCGCCTCCCGCCATTAATGCCATCTACGATGCCAGCCATGACACGCTGTTGTAAACAGCAACAGGTTAGCGGGTTCTGAGAGCTGGTGGGGGTCATTGTTCAGATGAAGAAACTGAGGGCTTACAGCTGTGAGAGCCAGGACTCTGGCTTCAGCCCTGGATGGGGCCTTTGAGGCCACCTCCTCATTTTGAAGATGCTAACCTGAGGCCCAAGGGTTTGGACTGGTCTCCTGCATTTCTGACTTTCTGACGTTTTCCTCAAAGCATTTCCCTAAGAAAGAAAGAACTCTCCGCCAGGTGGCCCAGAAAAGGGACGGTCTGGGATCTCCATGTCTTCTCATTCCTCTGTCTTCATTTTTGTCCCACAGTGCTTGCTGGCCTGCCTTTTCCCATCTCCTCCCCAGCTGTTAGTACCATAGCCTTCCTTAGCCTGCTTACACCTGCTGTCCATGGTTGCCATAGTATTTTGAATAGCTGCCTTCCTAGGTGTAGGCTGCCTCCTAAAAAGAGAGAGAGGTGAAATGAAAATAATGTAGAGGTACCAAGTGGAAAAAAATAGTCCTCCAAACATCCTATGGAAACCAGATTTGGAACATGCTGTGATCTGGTTCTGTATGAAGCAGATCTGGGGACTGGTCAGGGGCTCACGTTTAGACCAGGAGACCAGGAGAGCATCAGCCTTGGGTCTGAAAGGCATGGCTCAGTCAGAGGGTTTGGGGACTCCAGATCTTGGGCTTTTTCTGTTCTTCTGTGCAGCTCTTGGTGTGTGTGTGTGTGAGACAGAGAGAGAAAAGGAAGAGACAGAGACGGGAAGAGGAAGGGAAGGGAAAGAGAGAGACAGAGATAGAAAGAGGGAGAGACTTTGAGAAATTGTCCGATTTCCCCCCAAGATTTGCTGTCACCATGTCTAGCACAACTTGAGGAGAGACCTTTTTATTCCTTGCTCCAATTTTGGGAGGAGTTAGTGCCCACCATTTTTTGGGGTAGGATCCTTGGTTTTCTACCCATTTCATCTTTGTTTGTTAAGCTCTAATTAACTGGATACTTTTTCCTTTGGAACCCTTTGCCTGGTTCTAGACCAGCTTGGAACCCCCTAAAAGACTAGAGGGTTGATTCCTCTTAGAGCTGCTTTGGCATTTCCCATTCTTAAAGGCCAAGCATGGATTAGGACAGCTGGGGGTGGGCATTGGGCCGTGTTAGTCCTAGAAGTCGTCACACTCACATGGGCTGCAGCTGTCACCTTGGCCAAGTCACTTCTCCCCAGGCCTCAGTTTCACATCCAGAATCTGGCTAAATGATCTTGAAGGTTCCTTCCAGCCCTGGCATTCTGTTCTAAGGGCCCTCCCGGCTCTGCCGCTGTCTCTCTTCTGTTCTGCAGTTCCTCTGACACTCTGAGGTTCTGTCATCTCTTGATGCTGTCCCTTCCTCCCTCCCCACCCTTGCCCATCTTCTCCACTAAAACACTAATCTGTTGGGGACAGACACAGCTTCCTTTCTCTGCCCTGAGGAGGTGCCTTGTGAAAGGCAAGGTTTGGCTTCCTTATGGTTGAATCAGTCTTAGGTAGTTAATCTTCCTCTTCTGACACCCAAAGGGAGATGGCAGCCGAGGCCCAGAGCTGCTTGGTGGTGTCTATGGAGAGCATCCTGCTTCCCAAAGGCTTCCCAGCAGCCACAGTGGCTCCCTCCGAAGTCAGCATGCAGAGAGCCTCTGGTTCAGTCAATCTGGGCCTCATGAGTGCACTGTGACCCAGAGACTGTGGCCAGTGAGTCACAAAGCCCTTCACCCAGTCCTATAACTCTAGAACACTGAACCCTCCAAAGAGTCTGGGCAATCAAAGGACACAGAGCCCCAGGACAGAGGTGATGAAGAGACCATTTTCCAACCTTCCTAAAACCCTCTCTGCCATCTCCCTGCCAGGCTCCATTTTTCTGGGTCAACTTTCCCCAAAGAGCCTGGCTCAACTGGGTTTTGTTAGCAACTAGTGTATACCATAGCCTGGTCCCTTTTTCGGATACAGCTTGAAGCAACCAGGGCCCAGGAATGGATGGCCTGCTAGTCCTCCTCCTGTGAGCCACATCACGTGGCAGAGATGGAAGGGTCACTAGCAGTCATCCAGACCAGCCCCCCTCTTGAAGATGGGTAGACCAGAACTACAGAGTCATGTGCCCAAGTTGGAGCCAGGGCCTCTGGTCCCAAGTCAAGGCTCTATCCTGGGGTGGGGCAGACACGTATCTACCCTCTCACACATCTGCCAGTATGAGCACAGACCAAAAGCTGCCCTGCAGAGCCATCCCATTGCCTTTATCCATGTAAAAGGCCAAAAAAAGCCAGCAGCCTCCTCTGTCAGTCCTTCAGCTGAAAAAGCTCAGAACTTTGGAGGAGATTTCTTTCCAAGCCCCATTCTTCTTTCTTGGATAACTTTGGTTTGTTCCGTGTTCTCGGCCCATCTTGGCATCTTTGGTCCAAACAGAGTGATGGCAAGAGAAATGCTTTGGCGAGCTCCCAGGATTAGTGGGGAGGCAGAGGGCTGGCCAGGATTGCTAGATGTCATCAGTGAGGGAGCCTGCCAAAGGGGGTGCGGGGGGAGAGGAGGCGGCAAAGCCTGGAGTTTCAGTTTTGACATGTTTTAGCTGACATACACTGGAGCAGAGAGGAGCTTGTGGGTGCCACCGCCATCTCTCCACAGCACAAGAGAACATTAATCATTCTGGGTCCCGTCCACAGGGGTCACTGAGGCTACAAGCCAGGGCAGGAAGAGGCCATCCCAGACCAACTTTGAACCAGTCACATCCAGACACACAGATGTAAACATAGATACAGGATCCAGTATCCTCAATTTCAAGAGAAAGAAACAGGGGTTCAGAGAAGGAAACAGACTCACCCAAATGTTGTCTTATGTGTTGGTGCCTCTGGAGAGACCAGACTGCCCCTCGATCGGTTGGACGTTCTCTGCTCCGAGAACTCTCCACTCCATCATGTCACTTCTCGGCTTTCTTCCAGCTCTGATTTTCTCTGTTCTCAGCCCCCTCCCAGTTCTGACATTCTGTGTTCTTTGTTCCAAGGGCCCTCCCAGCTTTGATATTCCATATTCTAAGACTTCCATCTTATGGGCCCTTCCAGTTGTCATGGGTCTTCTAAGGACAATGCTTGTTTCTCTGTCCTAAGGCCCCTCCCAGCTCTAATGGGGGGGGGGGGGGTGGCTCTACCGAGCTGGATTTTTTTCTCTTCCCTCTTCATTCTGGCCCTCCCTCTCTGCTCTAGGTTTTTGTGACCTGCTGTCTCCTGGTTGTCTTCCCAGCTGTCTGACCATCTCTTCTGCAGGCTCATCATCTCTGTGGCCCCCTCTGCCGATGGGGGCCCTCAGGCCTCTGTCCTGGATCCTACCCTCTCCTAACTCCCAGCGTTCTCGCCAGCTCCCATGGATTCCAGTGTCAGCTCTCTTAAACCTCTATGTTCAGCCCTCACCTGAGCCCCAGCATCTTCACTCACATGGTCTGGACCCATCTTGGATCCTGCCCCCAATTAGAACTCCTCCTCTTTCTCCCTCCTTCTGCCAGGCCTTTCCCTCCCTTGTTGCTGCTCAGTCTTGTCATCTCTTCCTCCACAACATCCCCAGAGTCTCCCTTGTTCTCTTCCCCATCTCTTGCCTGGTCCATTGCTGTTGCCTCTCTGTTGGCCTTCTTGTCTCCACTGTTCCTTCTCTCCAGTCCATCCTCCTCCTCCTCACAGCTCCTGGGCCGACCACCCCACTCCTTTCCTCTAGAAGCTGCAGTGACTCCCCGTTTCCCTTAGGATTAAACACAACTCATGTGTGTAGCATTGAAGGCCCTTCCCAGTCTGAAGTGCAGCCTCAAGGCCTCTCTGGGCTGATAATGGATTCCTGCCTTTGGCTCCCACCCCAAACTCTGGCCAGCTGACCTGGCTGTGCTTTTGCACAGATGGCCCTGCTGCCATAATGGAATGCTTCTCCTGCCCTGGGGCCTCCCAGTTGCCTTCAGGGCTTAGCTTCCATCTCATCTCTTTCAAGAAACCCCACTTGATTGTCCTGGTAGTGCCCCCACCTCTGGGCACCTCTCCTGCATTTATTTGTGTCTCTGCTGCCGTATTTCCCCTTTAAAGACAAGGAGGGCTTCACCTTCATGATTGCATCCACAAATGTTTGTTGATTGACTGATTTTAACTGTCAGTGGCCTCCCAGCCTTTCCTTTTCAGTGAGACTCTTGAAATCTGCAGGCCACTGGCTTTTCCCTGGAACCTGAAGATCTGTCCCATCGTTTGCAGAGTCTTCCAGTATAGTTGGGTGAGACCAGCAGGCCCCTTGGACTTAGGAGACCAAATTTAGTTGGTCTGGGCAAGTCATGTGACTTCTCTGGCCCCCTGCTTCCTCATTAGTAGGTGCTGGTTGGGCCCCTCTGCATCACCCTGAAGAGGTCATTTAACTTCTCTGGGGCTCAGTTTTCTCATCTGAAAAATGGGGACAGTGTGCCTCCTGACACTCCCTGTTTGATGCTGTTAGTGTGGACAGTGTTACTGTTTTGTGTACTTTAAAAAAGAAGCCAGGCCCAGTGCTGGGGGGCTCCTATGGGACCTGGGAGCATTTGGTTTTTTGCTGCCCTTCCCCCATGCCTGGAGCTCATTGCTTAGTCAGGCTTAGCATTTTGAGCAAGTCTCCACACTTTCCCTAGAAGCCACTTATTTGAGTTTCTGAGCCTATATTGTGCCTATCCCAAGATGCACGTCCACCCCGTGCCCACCCCATAGGTTAGTACAAAATGCTCTGGTAGGATCCAGCCTCAGCCCTACTTGGGCAAGAACTCTGTCCTCTGCCCAGCATGTAGGTGGCTGCCCTGCTAGGCTATTTTGAACTCTTGGTGGACTTGGGTGACCCAGAGGGTTCAGGTGTCTGCCAGCGGTCCCTCTTCACAGAGCTTAGTCAGACTTTGGAAGCCATAGAGTTAGAATCTTCCTTGGTGGCAATCCAGGCCTGGAACGGAGGCCTGACTCCTGCAAGACACATTAACTCTATTAAGGAGCTTTCCAGGGGCTGCTGGGCAAATCTATCATCCCAGTTAGTGAGAGAATCCTAGAATGTTGGCAGTATGAGAGCCCTTATATCTGAGAATAGAGAATGTCATTGTTGCGAGGGACCTTAGAGCTTAGAACAGAGGATATCTCACCTGAGAGGGGCCTTCAAACAGAGGGTATCAGAACTGGGAGGCGCCTGGGAACAGGGAGTGTCAGAGTTGGGGGGGTGGCCTAGGGATCTTCTAAAGTGAATGTGTTGTGGAATCTCGAGAGTTTTGAGGGACCTCATCAGGTAGACAGCCCAGCCTTTACTTTCCTACCTCAACATCACCTCCCTGACAAGTGGTTGTCTTTTTGAAGATTTCTAGGAGCAGGGGAATCACCGCCTTTCAAGATTTTTCTTTCTGCAGAATGAAATCTCCGTCCCTCCAGTGTCCGCCCCCTGTCACTCCACAACATGCTATTTAGGGCCTTTAGGGTTCTAGATGACAGATGTCACATCCCTCCCCTCCTCTTCTCACCTCCTCCCTAAGTTGTCTTCAGGCTAAACATCCCCACATTCTCCATCCTATAGGGTCTGACCTTGTCAGTAAGTCACTTGGTGATTCCCTTCTTATCATCATTTCACAGATGAAGAGACTGAGGCTCACAAAGGTCACACGGCTGGCAAGTGGTAGAGTCGGAGTGGGACAGCGGGTCTCCACTCTTAGGCACAGCGTCCTTTACACCGCTCTACCTCTGGCAGTGGCCTCCCCTTCCACAGAGGGCTTTGAGCTGGGGCTGGATGGCCACTGGGGATAGTGGGATCCCTGCCCCAGTTTGGGATGGCCCAGAAGACACTGGAAAAATCCTTCCCGCCCCCAGCCGCTGTCTATCAATGGCTTACACTCCTACGATCCACTTATGATTGGATTTGTTTCATAGAACAGCCAGGCTGGGAGTTTTTCTATCCTTAGCTCCCCTGTCTCCCTCTCAGGAAAGACCCCATTCTTTGGCAGAATTGCTCAGGCCCATGGTCAAGGTGGTGTTGACATGCCTGTCCTCGTTTAGAGCTCAGAGATACCTTGGGGACTCCATAGTCTGTTCCTCTCATTCTTCAAGGGAGGAAAGTGAGGGGCAGAGAAGGGAGGGGCTTCACCCTTTGCCCCAGACCCCTGGCAGAGGTGAGATTCAGACTCAGGGTTCTGCTCCCCCATCTGATGTGTTTCCTGTCCTGTGGTGCTGTGAAGACAGCAGACACTCAGTGCCCCATAAGGCAGGCCTGACCAGGGGCAGAGGAGGGGCTTCCTCTGAACACGCTCAGATCAAAAGTGATTTCTGTAATTACATTGCCCTTAAAAACATCCGTTGGGACTGGAAATAGAAAATCATTGCAGGCGGTGGCTGCTTCCCCTCCTTGCATTCTCCGTGTCAGGGATATTCAGGGCTTCCGGAGTCTGTCCACCTTAGTAATGCCGTCATCCGCGTTGCTCCACTAAGGCCTTTACGTCTTCACCTCGCAGTCTGCTTAACTCTGCCAGCAGGAGCCTTGGGAATCCTAACACTTGGCACCATCCTCTGCCCTGGGGAAGAAATAGTCCAGGATGCCATCATCCGTCACTGACCTGTCACCTGCGGGGGAGCTTGGCCCTCCAAGCCAAGGATAGACAGGTCTGACCTCTCTGGCTGGGGCCTGGAGCAGCTGTGGGGGATCATCCCTGGGACTGCCTGTCTCCAGCCACCAGGGCTGTCCTCAGGAAGCTTCCTCCCTCCCTCTCTCCCTCCTTCCCTCCCTTCTTTCTTCCTTCCTTTCTTCCTTTCTGTATTTCTCTTTTGAACAGCAACCCTGAGGGTCTTCCCCCCACCCCCCCCTTCCCCTGCCCAGTTTGCTTCTTTTTTCTAATTAAAGGGTCCATCCCTTGACTCACTTCTTAAAGGGTCCTGTTCACTGAATGGGCATTACCTCACTCTAAGTGAGCACATGAAAAGACCTTATCCTAGAGGGGCCAGGGTCTCCCGCTGCATCTGGGGCCATCCTCAGTCATCCTGATGAATGCCTGGCCCCCAGCCCCAGCTGCCTCTGGAGGAGAAAATGAGGCTGCACAGCCCTGCCTCCCTCAGATCCAAGTCCACTGCAGGTCACGTCATTGTCTCCCTGATGCCGTGGTCCTCTTCGAGAATGGGGGACAAACACATAACCTCAGGAAGCTTAGGGTCCCGTAGAAGAAACAGGAGGGCTTCAAACCAAGACTGCCTTATCCTGAGCTGGGCCAGTAGCAGGGCTGGACCAGGCCACCTCGGAATTGCTGAGGTTCTGGGGTGAAGACCTGGAAGGGGCCTTAGGGGCCACCTGGTCCTCTCATTCTACATGTGAGGAAACTGAGCCCCAGGGAATGAATGAAAGAAAAAGCGCTGGTTGCATGCTAGGCACTGTGCTAAATGCCAGGGGCACAAAAGCCAAGCTAGCCCTGGCCCTCAGGGAGCTTCCATACTAATGGGGGATTTCTTCACCTTTGTGGGGTCAACCTAGGAAAGCCCACGGGCCTTTAACAAGGTCATGTTTTTAAATATGTGAAATAAAATGCAGAGGATTGCAAAGGAAACCAGTACTGTTGAACTACAATCTTAAAATATTTTTGAAAAACCAAGTTCATGTGTTCTGGATGCAGGTCCTCTGTTTTAGTGGTAGAAACAACACACCCTGGGCAGCCCTTGAGTGGCCAGGGAGGACTGTTTGGGTTGGCAGAATCACAGAGATGGGGAACGGGTTTGTGGGCAAGGAGATCCACACATTCCTCCCAGTAGCAATGGTAAGATGGATTGATGTAGCGATGCCTGCAAGGTGTCCACGGTCATGTTTCGTATTCAGGTCTTCTGAACCTCAGTGGAGTGCCCTCCTCCTGCCCCATCCCATCTGACTGGTGTGTGCTGATTCTCTGGCAAAGAGAGACAGGAGCTGGCCATGCTCTTCTTGTCCAACAGCAACAAGAATGGTAGTAGTAGTATTTGCCAACTAGGCCACTTAAAGGTTCACAAAGCCCTTCCCAAATACCTCCCTGTATGACTCTCGCAACATCCCCCAAGAGGACACGCTACAGATGTGATCCATACCATTTTAGAGGGGCCTGAGCCTCAGAGACCTTATGTGACTTGCCCAGGGTAACCCAGACAGGAGGCTTCCAGTGGAGCACCTGGAGCTCGGCCTTCCTGCCTCCAAGGCCAGGGTTTCACCTGCTGCTGCTTCTCCTGCCCCTGCCTCAGTCTCTGCATGTGCTGAATGAGGTTTGACCAACTGACTGACCTCTCAGTGTCCTCCTAATAACAGCGCTGGCCTGGGAACTCAGGCCCTCCCACTCCAGACCTTTCCCTGAAAACTCTCCACCTCTGCTCTCAGCACTGTTCATTTGCAGCGGTTTTGCTTGATTCCGTTTATTTGTTTATTTTTAGATCTAGAAAAGGGAGAGAGAATAAAAGAATTGGAACAGCCTTAAACATTTTTTTTGCTTGTTTTAAAGAAAGACCAGAATCTTTCCCTTCATTGAGGCCTAAGATGTTGGCGCCTCCCGCCCTCCTTGGATGAGAGAGATCTGTGTAAACTCTACAGCCCCCAATAACGGGACCTGTTGTTTTGATCTCTGGTCCCTGCTAGGGCTGTGTCCCTAAGCCTCCAGGAGTGACATCCACAGCCAACTCACTAATGCATTCACAGATCCAGTGCTGCCCAGAATTAGTTCTTCTTTCCTCCCCACCTTTACCTCTCCCTCCCCTCCTTTCCCTCTCTCTCTCCCTCCCCTCCTTTCCCTCTCTCTCTTTCTCTCCCTCCCCTTCTTTCCCCATCTCTCTCCTTCCCCTCCTTTACCCCCCTTTCTCCCCTCCTTTCTCCCTCTCTCTCTCTCCCCTCCTTTCCCTCTCTCTCTCCCTCCCCTCCTTTCCCTCTCTCTCTCCCTTCCCTCCTTTC